>JANHJO010000510.1:307412-323069 GCA_032468235.1 Pseudoxyrhopus heterurus
GGTCCCTATTTTTCTACTTGCATTTTTACATGCTTTCGAACTGCTAGATTGGCAGAAGCTGGGACAAGTAACTAGGGGATTCGAACCACCGAACTGCCGACCTTTCTGATCGACAAGCTCAGTGTCTTACCCACTGAGCCACAATGTCCCAGCAAGTTCAGATACTTTGTAATAAATTATACATTTGGAATGGCATAAGGAGAAAATCAGAGGAGAGTCTAGTGCTGACATAAGGTCTTGTTCATTTTTCTTTTAATTCTTCTTACTTCCCTTCTTTAAAATATGCCCTACATGTGACCCAAACATTGATAACTATGCCTTTGAAAAGCTCCATAAAATGTTCTTGGCATCTATTCAGTTAACTTCCTAATTGCATTTTTCTTTAAAAAGAAGAAAGAAGAACATTCTATCTGTCCTTCAGGAAAGCTTGTTCTAATGAGCATTCAGGAGATAATTTTTACTTAACTTTATTGCAGTCATTAACCAGCACCAGAGAATTGGTATTCAAATATTCAAAATATCGAACACTAAATTGACAATGTCAGGATAGTTAATAAAAGTGCATACAGAAAAAAAATTGACTAAAAGACAGTATTAAATCAGAATATGCTTGCAAAGTCTTGTAAAGTCTTGTAAAGTCTTGCAAAGGCTACACATATACAACAAGAAGAAATTAAAATTAACAATCTGGAAAATGTAAATCTGGAATAACAATATAAAATACAACTACTACATAAATAGGCACAAATTTACACAAGGTTTAGTTCTTAATTATTCTTTGCCTGATTTTGCATAAAGTAAGAGGCAACTTAGCTGAGATACCTTGTGTGAGAGAAAGAGAATGAAGACAGAATCTCCCTAAAACTTCAAAGAATATATTGAATATCTCTTCTTTTAAAGAATATGTGTTGTGCTGTAAGCCGCCCGGAGTCCTCCGGGTGTGGGGGGGCGCATATAAATATCAACAAATAAATATTGTAGATGCAGATAATGGAGTCCTCAGTCTGGCAAGATTTTGTCTGTAGATGTGACATAACAAAGAACTAAGCTTGGGTGAATTATCATGTGTCATTCTTGGTTTTGGGCCTGACAGTATGTGACAATTCAATTATTTTTTTCATGAACTGGGCTATTTTTCATGTATTAGAATCATTAGGGAGGGGGGTATACAAGTTTAATAATAAATTTAATATGTTAAAAATAAGAGTTGAACTTCTCTTGTCAAACCAGCTATCTAAATATGTTATACTCCTAGAACCAATTACTCCAGGTAGTTCTTTACTATAGAAACAAGTTGATAGAAAAGAACTGGTCAGATCTGTTACTTGCATTGTGGAATGAACACTATTTTTTTTTTGTAGAAGCTGCTGTAGTACAATATTTTAAACAATATTTGGAAAGTAAGCTCAACATCAATCAGATAGAACCAATTGAGAATTATGGTGATGGAACCTTCACAAATTCGAACAGGGTGATCTGCTGCACCAGACTATAAAATATTAGACCAACATGAAATAGGTTCATTAAATGATTCTTTGAAAGACCTAATTGTAGACGTGGGTAAAAGACCACCGGAGAAATATGTTTCAATACATTTGACTTACAGGGAGTCATTGACTTACAACCATTTATTTAGTGACTTCAAGGAGAGAAGCAACCTAGAACTAAGGAGAGATTTCCTGAAAGAACAATTCATCCATGGAACAACTTGCCTCCAGAAGTTGTGAATGCTCCAACACTGGAAGTTTTTAAGAAGAGATTGGACGACCATTTGTCTGAAATGGTATAATTTCCTGCCTGAGCAGGGGATCAGACTAGAAGACCTCCAAGATCCCTTCCGACTGTTATTCTGACTGTTTGAAGTTACAATGGCTTGAAGATCTTTTTATGTTACAACCAGCATCTTGAATTTCACCTGAAATCACACTGGCAACCAGAAATTACATAGAGTGTCTTAGGCAACTAAGATGTCATATTCCTACTGAGCACACCCATAAATTACCATGCAGTCATTTTTTGAACTAGTTGCAACTTTAGAATGGTCTTCAAGGACAGCCCCATATAGAATGTATAGCAGTACAAACATAAGGTAATTAAGGCATAGTGACTGTGAAAATGAAATCATGGTCCAGAAAAGGGTGCAATTGATACACAAGACCAATCTGGATAAAGGTCTTTCGGGCTAGAACTAGATCTGCTCTTCATGCAGGAGCTAACCCCAAACCCACACCCACCCCAATGTGCACCAATTCTCTCTCTGGAACTGCAGTTGTATTTTTTTTTATTGTATTACCTTTACAAATAGCTTAAGATGGCAAACATATCCAATCCATGTGGAACAAAGATGGCAAATCTCCAGTTCTTCAAAACCTGAGAACACACATCTACCATGTGTCAATCAATTTTGAGTTTAAGCCTTTATCTCTCCTTCCAGATCTTCACAGCTTCCAAGCAGTGGAAGAATATTTTAATAGCATTTCTTGTCTCCCCATGTTGATAGACAATGTATATTAATAATCCATTAATACAAAGAGTATAGAATACATTTCCACTATTGCATCATAAATCATTTTTATCTTCAATATAAAGTATTACAAAAATGGTACAAACATGAACCATGTGAGTTACTGTTCTATCCCCTTAATTCAATCTCCAGTAATACAATGTTTGCAATCAGTCATTACTGAACAATCACTGAGAAAAAATATTTGATGCTGCATTATCCTAATATTAAAACCAAAAGAATTGTTTTGCCTACTTTAAGGCAGTTGTCCACTGGTTTACACAAAAAGGACATTGAAGATTATTCTTGCAGCCATCAAGTAAATATTTAATATGTGTGCAAAATCTACTCCCAAAAACTGAATGTTCAGAATACATCATTCTGAGAGTAGTTCAGCTGTTTTCTGGAAGTTAATTCAGAAAAAAGAAAAAGTGATTTATGGTGTTTTGGCCAAAATGAAAGTAGCCCATGTTGGAATACCACATATACTGTAACTTTTGGTTTTGAAGATCAACTTCTAAAAAGAGATAGCATTCCTGGCATGGTCGTATCATTGTTAAGGGTAGTTATTGCTTACAAAAAGGTTGACTATTCCTGTCAGTTTTTCATGGACAGAAAACTTAAAATTGTATCTACCTAAGCTGTAATAGTCTCTTTAATTATCTGAGGCTATTAAGCATTTGTTTTAGAACTAATACTTGAACAAGATTACAGAATTTGTTAAGGTTTCAGTGAGATCAATCAATCAATCAATGCTCTGAAAGTATAGTGAATATGTTGATAGATATTGTATACTTGTGCTGACAGTGATGAATTATATCTAATGTTTTATAATTTCACAAGTTTTACTTAAAAAATTTACTTTTTGGGAGGAAATTGATTCTATTCAGTGGCTTTCCTTCTAATCTAACCTTTCAAATTATATAGGAAGTGAATGATGAAAATTAAATTAAAAAGCTATAAACATAAATAACAGATGACATGAAATATTTTGTTTTTGACCCTTTGACACATGTTCCAGGTTTAATCAGCTTTCATGATTTATTATAGTGTTTTACTTAATTCAATTCTGAAGTAAATTTAAAAGAAATGTAGATGTAATGTTTATATGCCATATGTTGGCATTCTTTTATTATGTTTTTCTAATGAAGTCATTTCATAACTAATTGTGTGTGCATATCAGTAACTCTCAAAGTATGTGATCAGATATATTAGTACTTTTTTTTTGTAGACAAAAGACCAGATTATGTAACTCTTTAGTTAAAGATAAGTTATTCAGATGTAATCCTGCTGAAATATCATTAGAATACTGCATAAGAGAAATATATATCTTGCTGACTGACCAAATAGGACAGTGGTGTTGAACCTTTTCAGGTTTGAGTGCCGCAAGCGCATGCGTGCTCCCGCATGCCCCTCACCCACAATGCAATGTGGGCCTCCCTCTGCACATGTGCGTGTGCCCATTTTTAGCTCAAAAAATGCGTGAAAAACAGCTGTTTTTCACGCTTTTTTGAGCTAAAATGGGGCACATGTGTGGGGGGGCGAGGCTGGCTGATGGCCGGCGTGACGGCCGACGTGGCTCCGCATGCCGTTGTGGGCACGTGTGCCATAGGTTCAACACCACGGAAATAGGAGATACTATTTAGGTGGACTAAATTGAAAAGAGAGATTTTGACTTTTAAGCAGAAGACATTTTGCCTTAATTCAATTCAAAACACAAGAAAATTTTTCAAAACACAGAAGATGAACTAGATACAAATGGAAGGAACTACACAGTTAATATAAAAGAAAACTGGGGAAGATACTATTTCATTAGGTGCCAGAAGTATTAGACATTTCAAAATTTATAAACTGATAGGTTAGGCATTTTAAACATGGAACTCAAATGCCTAATGTAGGAATATAAATGGGGCAAATATCCCCCTCCCTAGAAAAGAAAGAAGATATTTCATTCTTTAAAGAAATTAAAGTTGTATGTAATTTGTTTACAAGAAAAACATATAAAAATAAAAATAAAAAATTAATATATAAAAACTTGGGAGAGGAATTTTAGGGAATTGTTTTGTACATAAATCCATAATTTCAATGAAAATGATATTATCTGATGATCAAGGCAGATTTGTGGGAGGGTAGATTTATTTAATGAAGGCACATTATAGAGTTTAAACTCCTAACAAAATAAATGTGTATTTTTCAGTGGAAAAATTAATGGAGCTGCCATATGAAAGTTGGCGCCTAATGGGAGATTAATCTGGCCACAACCATAGAACATCAACAAAAGGGATGTAAATGATGCAAGGCAAACTACCAAAAATATTCTTTGACATAATAGATAATCTTGGATTGATTGATGTATGGAGACATAAAAATGGTGATGCTAAAGAATATATTTTTCAGAATATTTTAATCTGGAATAGACATGTTTTGGCTTTCAAAAAGTTTGGACACTTGTGTTAATAAAGTTGAAATATTGCCAAAGAATTTTTCTGACCACAATCCAGTGACTTTAATATGCAAAAAGAGAGCTAGAACTTCTAAATGAAGACTAAATGAAATATTACTAAAGGTGAATTAATAGTGGAAGAATTAAAAAAGAATTTTTGTAGAAGAACCTCAGTAAGGATACTGATATTAAAATAGTATAGAATGCCAGCAAAGCATTCATGTGAGGACAATTTATTCTGCAGAACAATAAATTTCAACCAAAAAAAAGACAAAAAAATGCAAAGGATTCTAAGTGATATAAAGGTAAAGGAGGATGAACTAATGAGATCTCCAGGGAGAAAAAAAATACCTTATTTCAAATTAACCTCCTACAATATCAACGTTCTATGTTAATGGTGAGAGAGATAGAAATAAAATAGAATGTTCTTAAATAAAGGAACTTTGAGTCAGCAAATAAACCAGGGAAATAGCTTAGAAAGGAGAAGGAAAAATTTTTTTACAAAACAAGAAAACTATGGTGACCAATAATGTTAATATTCAAGAAAATTTCATCAGTGGTATATATTTTACAAAACAAAAGAAATTTCATCAACAAGGGCAGAATTTTTAAAGAAACAAAATCTACCAAACTTAACAGATGCCCAAAGATGAATGATGAAGTGGACCAATAATAAAAAGGGAAATTTGGATTGCTATAAGGAAGATAAATAAAGGTAGAGCTCCTAACAGATTATCTTCTTATACATATTTTGAAGATGAACTCTTATTACCCTTACAAAAAATCATGAACTCCATTTTAGATAATAGATACTGGGCAGTTAAACAGGAGCACATATAGCACTGATTCCTAAAGAAGAAGAATTTTTGACTTTGTCAAATACACACACACACACACACACACACATATCATTACTGAATAATGATTATAAGATATTCACAATGATTATAGCTGAAAGACTGAAAAATATTTTACAACATTTTATCCATGAAAACCAATGTGGTTTTTTACCTTAGAGACAGTTAAGAGATAAGAGAAGCAGTTTGTTGTAGTGATTAAGGTACTGGCCTACAAACCAGGAGACTGTGAGTTTTAGTCCTACCTTGGGTATGAAAGCTTGCTGGGTGATTTTGGGCCGATGACTTTTTCTCAATCCAACTGGCCTCACAGAGTTGTTGTTATGGGGAAAATAGGAGGAAGGAATATGTTCACCACCCTGAGCTACTTATAGAAATAATAAGGGCAATTTTTTAAATATCCAAATAAAACAAATAAATAATAATAGAAATGTTCTTAATGTATTAGAGTACTTGGATTAACAGAATGAAAAACAAACTGTCTTAATATTTTCTGATGCTTAGAAAGCTTTTGACAATTTAAGGTAGAGTTTTTGGTTTAACATGTTTGGAAAATATAGATTTTGGAGAAAACGTTAATATATGGGTGATATATACTTGCTTTGGTACAGTAAAACAAGGAAATAGATAGCAACTGAAATGACAGAGTGGTATCAGAGTGGAAAGAAAACTATGGTTGATTCACATTTTATTGAATATAATATAGCATGAGAAGGAAACACAATAGACAAATAATGTCAGTATAAGGGAAAAAAATGAAAAATATTCAACATTATTCAAAAATACATATTACCTTGATTAATCCATTAATTGGGAAACTCAACCTAGACTGGATTCATTGTGAATATTAATGCAACAATCAAAAGGGTGTCTTGCTTCTGGAATTCGTTTGCAAATATTCAGTTTAAACGTGTTATTAGTGATAGTTATAGTTGCTTTTATTTTTTTAATCAAAGATGTAATATCTTTCTTAAGCCCATGTTTTGTTGCTATAAATCATAGCAATGGAACATTGTGATTTTGTTGTGCACCTTGATTTATCTTTTGTTCTCATAACTGTTTCTATTTAAAGCATTTATTATATTTTTATATACATTTTTGTAAGGCATGTGAAATAGCCCTTCTTGGAAACTAAGGTGAAATATTTTTCAGTCAATTTAATAATTCTGTTATGTATGCTAAAATTCAAATTTGTAACTCCTGTCAAATTAAAAGCAGGAGATTGTGGCATTTTTGTTACATTTTTAACATGTTATTCATCCTCAGGTAATTTCTGAATAATAGCCAAATTAAAGATGAGCTCCCAGCAGATGTTTTCTCTAAATCACCCCTGACAATGTGAGCTAGTAATGCTGTGCCCGTAGATTTTTCTAAATATCTTATATTTTGTGTAGAAAATTATAATGAAGCACTGTAGTAAGTAAGTGTCCAAATCAGTAGGCATTTGTATGCTGTTCTCCCAAGTTGGCAGGTGGATCAACCAGACAAAAGACACCTGGATAAATCAACTGATACAGGGTTCGCTGCAATTTATATGCCTTAGCAAATGTTGAAGAGCAGCTCTGTAAATCAAGATAGCAAGAAGTAAAATTTACACAGCACAGTAAAAACAGATTCTTTGCTTATCAGCTAACTATTTTATGGGACTGAAAGGAAATGGGACTATAACTTGTAAATAGTGTATCTTTGGGTGGCTATGTACTAAGATACTAAGGGAAGATTTTGGAATTCAGAGAGGTTGAAGGAAGTTCCTAGTTAAAAAGATTTTCATCATTTGCAATGAACATGAATAATGTTGTAATGGAAAAGGGTTCAAAGCTGATGTCAAGTTTTGAAATAAAAGTACTTAGATTATTATTCCACTAACAAGTTGCATACATGGGTCAAAAACTATAAATATTAATCCTTTTTTTAATTCTGAGTATTTATTAAAAATATGACCTATGAGCTCAATTTCATATTTTTCAGTAGTATTTTCTCATCTATATTCATGTAAGTGTGGAGCATATCTGCACATAAGCTCAATTCTCTCTGCATTTCAGATTCCATCACAAAAGTAAAATATATGTTCATTTACATTAGTAGCACTAAGCCATCAGTGTCTCAAGTGTCTGGCATAAGGTTACAATCAGGAAAACAGACGTGGAAAGGAATTGGAGGAAAGTGGTTTTTTATACTTCTGCTATGCCAATCCTCCAAAATAATTATCCTTATATATGGGTGTCCCACTAACTAGAGAAAGAATGGTGTGAGGAGAGGATTTACAAAATTTGAATAAAAGCATTAACCATTAATGGGAACTCCATAGCACCACCTCCCAACTCTGAAATGAGCTTTTCAGGAAAATGCCACAGAAATCGTCTTTAGCCTAACCTCTCTATGCACATTTGCAAAAACAATCCTTAGTTATAAGTCATCTATTCAGTTAAATAAAAGATTGAATATATTGTAGCATAAATATTTCTCTGATGCTTCTTTTTTGTTTCCACATGTAAGATAACAGTTTTACTTTGTTTATTTTACACTAGCAATCAGCAAAAGTAATTAAAGGCAACTAACTGTTTACATTTTCATAGATCTCTGTGCAGTTTTTCATAAAGAGAAACATAGAAGAAATTGATCACTTTGAATGGGGCATTCACAATTTTGCTTCTATGCTCTACTCAGACACCCACTTCAAAACATACAGAGGTGTAAATAATTCTCTAATTCAGAGTACATCTGCCCATAAATGTGTTACACAGGGTTGTAACCTCTATATCACAAGGTTTTTAACCTCTATATCAACAATATTGCAGGATTCCTGTATGCTTAAGATACTGATATACTAAAGATCCATGATCTTAACTATTTATTTATTTATAGATAAGATAAAGCTGATGGGTAAAAGGAAACTTTCAGTGGGATGACAACTGATAGCTATACAGTGGAACCTCAGTTCTTGAACGCCTCCATTCGTGACCAATTCGGAACACAACCGAAAAAGCCAGCCAAGTTTTGAATTGGTTCCCAACTCAAAACTCAGTTGGCGAACAAAAAAATGGCGCAAAAAGAGTCCTTTCCACGCCATTTCCCCTTCTGCGCATGCGCAGAATGTCTGCGCATGCACAGTGAGGGTCGCTTCAAAACGTGACCAATTCAGAACGCGACCAATTCAGAATGCGACCGCAATTCGGGAACGGATTGCGCTCGCATTCCAAGGTTCCACTGTATTGTTAATATGAAATTGGAGTATCACTATAATGACACAACATAAATGTTCCATGTCATGCAGTTACAAAGATTTTGACTGAATTTCAAGCCTCTTGGGATACTTCTGAAGACAGCTTGTTTCTAAACATATTCAAAATGCTCTGGTTTATGTTCCGAAGTTAATATTTATTTATATTCATCATCCTAGAAGCATTTCAAACTTGGAACATTTCTGTTTCAGTTTTAAGAAGCACATTTTTAACTGGGTGCGGAATGTTTAAAATTCAAAATAAAATCTTTTGAATTTGAAATGTTTTGCACACTTCTACCTCCTATCAATCAAAAAGATCACATTCAAAAGAGAATTTTAATGGAAGTTATGTGATTGATGTTTTAAGTAGTAGGAATCTTTGTTCTCGTACAGTGTAAAATAATTTAAAGATAAGTTGTACACCAAAGCAATCAAAATTGAATTTCTGTCATATATTTGTAAAGAGATTTTTGAAATGTTTTAGTTTAAAATGGCTTCTTCTTATAAAAAGTATCATTATGGTATTATTTCTTTACACCAATGACTAGTTTAAAAACAAAATTTCCTTCACCCACTCACTTATCTAACCAATATTCTGTAGTGCTAACCTGGAGACATTTCCTTTGTGCTTTGCTTGCATATTTTGTCATTTAAAAGTTTAGTTTTCCTGAAAAAAGCTACACAAGCTCTCGGCTCTTGAGACACCAGAGCTAGCTTTGAACTTCAGAGTACAGATCTAATTACACAGCTTGTAGCTGTGGAACCACTTTTCTCTATTCCAAATTACTTTTTCCAACTTATTTGCATAATGTAATGCATAGAGGTTAGCCACTGAAATAAAAAAATTCTCTTGACATAGTTAGGACAGGCTGTGTTAACCCTCTTCTGCCTGTGATGTTTTGTTTTTTGAGCTCATTTTATAGGCTGAATAAAAAGGATGCCTTTCGGGGGAAAAATTGTTGGTCTTGGACCAATGCTGCTCTGTTTTTTTCTTCCTTATAGTATGTTTTGGAAGTAATGATAAATGAGGCTTGTATTCTACATGATTAATTCCTTGCTGATGCAGGAACTGATGCTATTCACATATTCCCATCTGGGTATGAGACAATGGAATTCCCAAATTTTAACACTCTCCACATATAGCTTTAGTTTTCAAAAATTCTTCTCATTTTACAGGCTTGTAAAAAAATATGTCTACTGTAAAGAAAGTGAATAGGTATACATTTTCTCCTTTTCTTCAATTGTTAGAACACTGGGTGATTCATTGAAATTTATGGTGCCAACTACTGGCTCTCAGGCTTGTTTTAAAACACGAATCTGTGATTGAAAAGTAGATGGTTTTATTCTGTTGAGGGCCCCCTTCTAAGCATACCTCTTAATGAGAATTAATTATTTCTTTATTTAAAAGATTTGTATGGCCACCCATCTTAGAGCACAACTAACAAAATTAAAACCACAAAGCAATAAAACCATAAAAACAAAGACTAAAATATAGTGCTTCAATAGTCCTCCTAGGATGCCCCAGTTAACATCCACAGGCTCTCATCACTCTACCTGAGCACCTGGGAGAAAAGCCAGGTCTTTATGGCTTTCTGGAAAGCTAAAAGGATCAGATCCTACTGGGTTGCCAGTAGGAAAGTGCTCCACAGGGTAGGGGCAACCATAGAAATGATACACTTCTAATATTTTAGAGAATGGAACATGCCCATTCAGGTAACTTGGTAGGCAAGCAAGTACTTTTAAAGAAAGGCAGTCCCACAAACAACCAATCCCCATGCCACGTAAGGCTTTAAATGGGATAATCAGCATCTTGAACTGCACTCAAAATCGGGAGCTAGTGCAGCTTGCACAACAATGGTGTGACATGGACAAACTGAGAAGCACCCAACACTGTTGTACATCCCTCTCATAACTTATGGATGGCCTTCAAGGGTAGTCCAATGTAGAGCACAGTGCAGTAGTCCAACAAAAAAGTGACTAGGGCGTAAAGTGAGCAAGGCCTCCTTGTCCAGTAATGTGGACATGGATGACCAATATGTGTAAAACTCCAATAGGCATGGCTGCTACCTGCTCTTTGAGAAAGATCTGTAAGTCCAGGAAAACCCCTAAATTGCATTCCAGCTCTGCCCATGGAAATGTTGAGGATCAAAGGTTACATTTCACCAGACCCTGGAGACCAGAAACTCAACCCCAGCCCCAAAAGTATTAGCATGGGACATTTTTAGTATTTTAGTCTTTATATATATTTTTAAAACATTTCACTTCAGTGTGCATACCAGTGTTCAGGCCGAATACTTTGTTATCTATTTTTATTTGAGATTTCTTCTCAATTTTATGTGCACATGATTATGCTTTACCTTTTAGGAGTGCCAGGGATAATTTTATTTTAACACTCCATTATATAAATTTTTAAAAGTATTCTAGTCTACACACCATTCATATGATACATTTTCATAACTGTTCCTCTCTAAAAGCTAATTGTATATTATAATTTCTAAATGCTTGGATAAACATATTTATGTTGCTATTTATTCATATTCATGTCAGTATGTACCAGAAACATCATTGTTAACTTCCTTCGGATTCGAAGAAATAGCTTAAGGATGCCCACAAATCTTGTGTTACAGAAAAATAAATATAAAACTAACATATATTATATCTTTTTTGTGCCAAGGTGATGGTATTTGTTCATGCTCGAAATGCTACAGTCCGAACCGCTATGGGTCTTCGTGAAAAAGCTAAAAACAATGGTCATATTTGCTACTTTTTACCAACTCAAGGTCCTGATTATGGACAATCAGAAAAGCAAGTAAGTGACAGTTTTGCTTTATTAAAACAAGATCCAGTTATGTACAAATTCCCATCAGATATAGTAAGAATTTATAAGAATCAATGTGGTATAGTAATTTAAGGTGCTGGAATAGGAGTTATCAACCCATGTTCTAGTCTCCCTTAGACACGGAAGTTGTCTGGGTGATACTATCCCCTAGATGGGGAGTTATAAAATACCTGTCTACAAACCCACACTCTACCAGTGTGGCAGATTATGATTCATAACTATCATTGAAGAGACCTTCATCCAGCAGTGGGTAAGAACAGCAGCAGGAAAAGAGAAATCTTCCCTAATAATAAGAAAGTTGTTTTCACTGCTTTTCTTAATTATTTCTTCAAGTTTTTTTCAAGAAGCAGAGTGACAATAACTACCATTCAAAATTAATGTATGCATTTTCACCTGCATATCTAAAGAGTTCCTATGTAGAATAAGATGGGGGAAGCATATAAATTTAATAAAGAATATCTGCTGCTAAGTATAAAAGATATTGGGAGGATTGCTTAAAGCCATTGCTGTTACCTTTTGGGATATGCCCTTTATCTCAACCTCAAAAGATGTCAGCTGTGTAGAAAATGTCACCAATCTGTTACATTCCCATGCCACTTTTTGTACTATTGTCAGAAGAATAAAACTGGCTTGCGAAGAAATATATTGCAGCATAGTGTTCTCTCCTCCAACCTGGTGGCTACAGACAGTTTGGACTACAACTCAGCACCAAATACTATAGGAATTGTATTCTAGGGTCCAATCTGGGCTGGTACCTGGGACTAGAAGTTTTGTCTTCCGAGCCTCCGGACTCGTGCTGGAGCCCATCTTCAGGGAACTTCTCTCTAGCAAAGTGTGTGCTGTTCTATGTGTGGTATTTATATGATGCCAGTTGTATGCGGCTAATTGGATTGAATCCTGCAACATTATCCTGGGACACATATATTTGCCTTCATTCGTGGATTGTACTCTAATAGATCTAGAGCAGGGCTGCCAAACTCCCAGCCCGCGAGCTGGATACATCATGCACTGGCCACGCCCATGCCTGGTTTAGCAAAGGGGGGTAAAGTCCCAATACGTCACGTGATGACGCCGTGACGACATGAGTTTGACACCCCTGATCTAGAGGAGACTATTTCTCCTGGAGAAATACCAAAAGTCTCTTACTTCAATGGCTTCTGATGCTTGTCAAAGTCATAGCTCCCTAATCTCCAGTGCAAGAAAAATGGGGATTAGGAAGCATCTTTATTCATTGAAAGAAAGTATAATTTGATTCAGCATCTAGTTTCCTTGGAATATAAAACTGAAGAGAAGCATTTTTATTTCTCTATGTATAATAGGAGAAAGAGTTTTTTTATTAAGGCATTTCATTATATGCCCTTTACAGTACAGTTCAGTTGTCCCCTCTTTTTAAACAAAAATGCTTGTTTGACTGGGTCCAACTGACCTAATTAGGTATTCTACATAGTGGTTATATTTAATATCAATTTGTTTGGGTGGGAAATGTAGTCTTCTTTTCAGGGAAAGACAACAATGGAGAAATTTTATGAGCTTCAGTATCTTAAATTAGCATACAAAGTGAAATGGAGCTGAAATACATCCCTTAAAAGGAATAAGGATATGAGTATCTAACTTTATCAGAGCTGTTTGCTACAATTTTTCTTCATAAGCTTGCCAGCAGTTGGAGGAATTTTGTAGTTACTTTAAGCTAACCAAACTAAGGCTTAAGTCCCTGTTCTCATTGCCTAAATCAACTAAAACAAAGCTAATAAAGTTTCTGCCTTATTCAATTACCCAATCCTTATTCTTTACTTTCTTACTTCTTACCAACTACAATGCAAACCAAAGGTCACTCAATAGCTAACTTACATTACAAGAATATGTTATGTCGACTGATGAAATTTCACAAAGAAATTTGAGTATATTCAGATTTTTCTTTTTATTGGTACTTCATGACATGCTTTTCTAAGTAAAATAAATTTGTTCAGTAATATCTGCATCTTGCTAAAAGATTAATATTTCCTGTAAGTGATGGCTTGCTCCTCAAGTCCTTTAGTTGCTCTCTCATTAGAGATAATTAATGGAGATATTTCACTGCCCGGTGAGACATGTGAACAAAAGAGATGTTTTCATCAACTGAAGTTTTCAGAAAAGAATAATTTATAATTCCTATCAAGATTTGGCTCACTTATGTAAAAGATCATAACAAAATGTACATCAAAGATTTGATTCAGATATAACCTTGTTTAATCATTCAGCAGCTTGCTGCTTTTAGTCACCTTTATGTATTTTTGCTATAAATGTTCACAGCAACTAAATTTTGCTTTTTACAAAACAGTATAATGAATGTATGAAGAGGAAAGGTTTAATGTATGTAGTATACTAAGATGACATATTGTTAACTAACTAGTTGTTCTTACCTCATATATATTCAGGTACATTTCTACAACTATCGACCAGTTTCAACCTGTTTCATTTGGGTTTCAGGCTAGGATTTAGTACTGAGACAGCCTTGGTCATGCTTGCTGATGACCTGCAGCAGAGCTAGGATGGAAAAGGTGCATCCATTCACATGTTCCTTGATCTCTTAGTGCTTCTGATAACATTACCTTCTTTGAGATCAGATCCAGTCAACATTGGGTGGAGAGGAGAGATAGCAATTGCACTTAGACTTATTTACTACTTCATAGTGCCTTACAGCCCTCTCTAAGCAGTTCACAGAGTCAGCATATTTCCACCAACAATCTGGGTTCTCATTTTACCGACCTTGGAAGGATGGAAGCCTGAGTCAGTCTTGAGTCGGTCAGGATCGAATTCCTAGAAGTGGGCAGAGTTAGCTTGCAATACTGCATTCTAACGACTGTGCCACCATGGCTCTTACAGGCCCACCTGTAAGGGATAAGACAGAGTTTTACTCTCTCTCCCTGCTTTTTCAAACTCTATATGAAATTATTGGTAAGGTCATCCACCAGTTTGGGGTTCAATAGCATCAGTATACCGATGATTTCCAAGGCCAGCCAAGTGAGGCTATAAAAGTTCTAGAGGCTGTGTGGATTGGGATAGGCAGGAACCACCTCTGACACAATCCTACCAAAACCCAATAGCAAAACAATGTGAGTGTTTTGACTCCCCAGATCCAGGGATATTCCACTTTGACGTTGGATGAGGTTATCCATTAATTGAGGGTCTTCCTGAATTTAGAGCTCCTGTTCAACAAGTTGGTGACAACTATGGCCAAGATGGCCTTTGCACAATTTCATCTGTGGTGGCATTTGCACCTTTTTCTAGATTAGGAGGGCCTTCAGAAAGTAGCTCATGCTTTGCTCATCTCATGGTCTGACTACTCCAATGCACTGCACATGGGTTGCCCTTGAGACCATTCAGAAGTCCCAACCAGTCCAAAACTCATTAGTGCAGGTAGCGATGGCACACCTTGGCATGCCAATGTAGCATACCATGGTAATATACCAACATCACTAGTTGCCAGTTCGCTCCTGGGTGCAATTGATGGTGCTAATTGTTACCTATTCAATTCTCCATAGCATAGGGCCTGGTTACTTGGGGGACTGTCTGTCAATCTTGCATGTGTGTGTATGTGTGTGTAATTGTGTGTAATTGTGTGTGTATACATATATATATATACATACACGCACATACTGTATACATATACAGTTAGGTCCATAAATATTTGGACAGAGACAACTTTTTTCTAATTTTGGTTCTGTACATTACCACATCCCTTGGACTGCAAGGCGAACAAACCGATCAGTTCTAGAGGAGATCAATCCTGACTGCTCTTTAGAAGGCCAGATC
>JANHJO010000510.1:452237-470709 GCA_032468235.1 Pseudoxyrhopus heterurus
CAGCGCCGGTGGGGGGGAGGGGGGTTGCTTTATTTTCATGCTGAACTGAGGAGGGGAAGTTAAAATGCTATTTTCTGGGCGGGGGGGGGGCGCCCCTCAAATATTTGGATTTTGCATCCGGTCTACTGCTTGCACTGAGGAGAGCTACAGAGAGAGCTAACAAAAACGTCCTTTGGAGATCCGGAAGGTTTTCGAATCCAAGCAAGAGGAGGGAGCGGATCCTGGACCTGCAACCGCAGGAGCCTTTCGCCGCGGCAGGAGCCCTCTCCCGAGCCAATTCGCTCCCTAAAACCGAGACCGCTGGTTCCTCCAAAGGGAACTTTTGCTTCCCTACAGCAGATGCCAAATCTGGGAACCCTGCAGAAAGCGGGCAATGGTGTGTGAGTCGATCCAATTTAGCCAGGGAAGGAATAAAGGAGGACGATGTCCCCGGTTGGGTTACTGAGGCGAGCAACGCCTGGGCAGACAGAAATGGGAAACCGCTTCCTTTTTCGCCCTGGTCCTGGGACTCAAACGGCCGCGCCCAGAATCCCCCCCCCCTTCGTTCCAAATGAAGATCAGTGCAGGTTCTTACACTACAAGAAATAACAGTAACAACAACGTAGAGTCCGCGCTAGCCTGACTCTCTTCCGGAGTGCTGAGAAAAACCGCGGAATAAAAAAGGAGGTTATTCTTGCGATTGCTTCTGGGAGGTTTTTTTTTTTAAGAAGTAAAAAGCTCAATTTATGGTGAAATAACTCCTGAAGCTACTTTCCGTGCGATTTTCAATGAATATCACCGAGTTCCCATTTAAATCAAAGGACCCGGAGATTGGATTTCTGGTTTTGACTTGTTTTTGCAATTGTGATGCCTTTCCCTTAATGCTAATATGCCCCGCTAGTCCAGAAATAATAAAATTTTGCCAAAATCATTCTGTCCTCTCGGAAAACAAATAATTAAACTGGCGGATGACACCCTGTTTAATTACTGTTTTTTTAAAAGAAGAAATACAATTGCACTAAACTTAATTTGATTCCTGAAGTAACTGACCAGGGTAGCATATTTCAACTGCCCATCTGCTCAGAAATAAATCTCAAATAAGTTCTTATTTATCTCTTTGCTCACTTAAGTGTAGGCCATTTAAAATTGTTTTCTGAAATTAATGAATGAATGCGGCTTAGATTTTCACCACTAAAGGCATGGTTATTTTCAGAGACAGAAGAAAGGGGAAGCAACGTTCGTTTCCCACGTGGGTGATTGAATGTTGTTTTTCTTGCTGTTCAGGGAAAGGGGTGAACCTCTGGTTTCAATGTTTATTTTCTTACAGACGTTTTTCTCATTTAAGCTAACCTTTGTTTAATTCCAGTTTTGATCTGGACTTGAAATGTGAAGTGCAGAACGAAAGCCCTCACATAACTGCTACAGAAGTAGATTTATGGCAGAGGAAAACAGAGATCAGACTGATTGGCAAAGTGTTATTTGTGTGTCTGTGTAGGGAGGGACTGAACCTGTCTTTTGCCAGAATGAGCTTTTAAAATTACAATTATATTCATGATCAAGGTAGCAGACCATTGGTCGTATGAAAAATCCTACATGGTGATATAATCCCTTTGCTTCTGTTTTTCTCTTGATGATGTTTGTCTGAAATATGAAAAATGTCTTTTCCTTTGTTGCTGTTTGCATGAAAAATCTGACTAGCATTTTACAGCCCAATAAAACCTGTTTATGCATTGCCCTGGTAAAATACGATTCTGCTCTCTAAATAACAAACCCATGATTTTACTCACAGCAGTCTTTATTTGGAGAAAGCTACTTTTTCACAACCTGCTTCTGTTTTTCTTTTCACCAGACACCATAAACCATGGTGCTCATCAGATTTATGCATGATAAAAATCAAACTGCATAATTTGTATAATTATTGATATGTAAAAGTAAATTAATTGTTTTACAGATGTACCTAGAGAGCCTAGCTAATTATTTACAGTACAATTAGAATTGTAATAAATATTTTGTGATTTAATTGACTGCTTAAATAATTTACAATTGTTTGTTTTGAGGAAAAATAGGGCAGATTTTCTCTACCACAGCAGCCAGGTGATGTGAGCACTGGATAAGGAACTGGATTTCAGGACAGGGAAAGAACAGAAATGTATTTGGTTTGGCAACCCCCACTTTCAAAAGACTTTGCCTTTTTAATTTAAAAGCCCCGCACTCCTTTTTCAAGGCCATTGTTCATTTATGGATGTGTAGGCTATTTTCAAACTAAAGTAAAAACACATTTAATTAAGTAAACAACCAAAAAGGAATCAATTGCATGGCATAAGCCTTGTTTAGGAGATTAGTTTTCATTTCAGTCCAGTTCTGGCTACTTCACCTAAGATTTAAAGAGATCCTTTTTCTCTTTTCTCTTTTTTCTCCATCTATTTTTTCCTGCCCACACTTCAGCAGAGTTAGGTACCAGAGGACCAGGGATGCCCACAGAGCCTGGTCAAAAAAGTCAAGTTGGCAGCTACAACAGTCTGCACTAAAACATAGGCAGAATTGCTATTTTTGACCATCCTAAGCAGACAGACCCTCCTGCTGAGGGTGCTTGTGATCTCACAGGCTCCCGTCAAACCAACAGAGCCCTTCCCCTGAAAGGAAAGAAAGGGGCACTGAGTGTTTGAGGTTTGGTCCTACTAGGTGCAGAGGGCTGAGGTCAAAGACATCTGTAAGAGGTAGCAAATGGCATGGATGGGCAAATGAGAAGAATTAGGCCATCTGCTTTCTCTGAAGGTGAAGCATTTAGAACTTGTGCCAGATGTTTGTAGCTGTGCATCAGAAATGGATTGGGTTTAGGGGCTTTATGGGAAGGAAGCCACACTTGGAGTTTTCCAGTTGAATCAATTCACTTTGTTCAAAAACAAGTCACCAATTTCTCTACCTTCACCTGGGAAGAAATCCTGAAATCCTCGTGGGTCAAATAAGAATTAAGAGGAAAGGTCAGCGAGAGGGAGGATTTCCTCATTAGCAATTTATAGCATCACCCAGCCCTCGTCCTGGCAATATAAACCCTGTCTGCATTAATGATAGATTGCCAGGGCCATGACTGGACCACACTATAAATCTGGTGTGGAAATCCTCCAATTGCCTACCAGGTCTTTAAAAGGAAAGCTTCCACAGTTCCAGGCTGAAAGGACTGCACAGAAGCAGCCCAACAGCCAAGTTCTCTCAATGGGCTATGAAATTACCTGACTGGAGGGGAATAAGCTAGATAAAAGGTGCAGGCCTCTGCAGAGCGTGGCCAGCGATAACGGCATTCCTTTCCCTTGTCACCCATTCAGAAAAGTGAATAGTATCAGGTGGTGTCAAGTAGGTCTTTCTAAACTTTAACTGAGGAAGATGGAATATCTTAGAGACACAGAGTGCTTTTATCTGTTTTCCTTAAGGCGATCCCAAATCTTCAGGCATAGTAACAAGCAGCACCCTGTGGCCTGGCATTTGTAGAGCTTCTTCAGTAAAAGCTCTCCAGTTCCCCTGCAATCAATACATTCAGGTTATTTTAAACATTTTAGGACTACTGGCCAAAGATAGGCCAGTTCTCTGTAATTTGTTTAAACCCTTGAAAGCCCCACTCTGATCTTCACTGATGCCTTACGGACTACAAAAGAATCTCAATGGTCAAGTAGAATCCAGCCTTTATTTTTAGGAGAACAAGCAGATTCTGACTTCAGCAAGAGATTAGACTAGTTGACCTCTAAGGTCCTTTCCAAACATGTGATTTAGGAAGTGATACTAAACCTGGACCAAAATAGTTCGGAAAACATGTTTTAAAGACGTTTGTGGGATTGAGTGTTGAATTCTATATGAAAGGAAACTTGCTATGCCACAAACAACTTTGTGAAGTGGACCTTCTTGAATACATCCTATTGTATGAGTGATAACAGTCTTCAGAAAGTTGAAGAGTTGTCCCATAAAGGTGTGAGTGGCATTTCTCCAACCTATATAAGAACATATTAAGTCTGCCTATCTTCATTACTGAGGCATCAGTCCATAGAACTGGCTGCTTCTATAAGACCAGGTGAATCAGGGATGGGAGACAGGGGTGGTCTACCCTGTGAATCCTTCTATGAACAACATTCCAGCTGAGAAAATAAAATCAAGGCTGACCAAAAATCTTCCAGTTACTTCTCAGCTTGTTTAACATTGTCCCAGGCACTAGGAGCAGATTTTTGCTTTAGCTAGAAGTTGGGTGAGCCTGGTTGAAAGCCTCCAGCAGGTTAGTATACTCTCATGGAAAGGAACCAAGAGTGAAGCTGTCGCTTGATCCATAACGCTCTTAAGTTGAAGTCATCAGAAACAGTGGTGAAAATTCCATCTTCGGGCAAAAAATTGTGATAGTAGTTGTGTGATTGGCAGGAGAAGCAAAGGTATTATTTCAGAATTCACACCGAGTCAAAGATCAGATCAAGTGAGAGCCTTTAGCGACAGCTAAATGCATGGGAGATTATCTTTAGTTATACAATAGGAAGCATGTCCATAATCAGTGAATTCAATAGAGGAGATTTGTTTCTCACTGAAGTGCCACGATTCTCCATCAGGCTTGCCCAATTAGGGATTGTCCTGTCTTCTTTTTTCTAAGAGGTAACCTTCTCTGCCTACAGAGAGCATAGCTCTCTTCTCCTTCCTTGATACTAAAAGTTTTCTAGCTGAAGAGAAGTTTTGTTAAGGATTGCATGAGAATCTGAAATGGATAGCTCCAGTCTCCTTTACCACTTCTTGACAACCAATCCTAAGTATTAAAGTGGCTGAATTCCCACATCACACTAATCCAAATCTTATTTAACTATAAATTATTGAATAAACCACCATTGACTTGATTCACACAATATGCCCAGCCTAAATCAAACCATATTATGTTGTGTGAATTCAGCCCAGGATCACTTCTAAAACCTTTAACAGGTGAAAAAAAAATCCAGGATACAAACACCCAAATACTGTAGCTTAAGGGGAAGTTTTCAAAGAAAATATTTGTTTAATAATTTCTGCTTGAAGTGACAGATTGATGACCGTGAATAGCAATTCCAGTTGTGCCCAGCCTTCTCGGCAGCCTTAGGGGTTTCTGTTAAATTCACATTTCATATGCTTGACTCTGCAAAATTCTGTGGTTGGCCTCAAAAGAAAAATGACCCATCCTTCATTGCTTCTTTCCAGATGGATTTCAAAGCAATTACCATGACTTGGAATTCTGGGAGTTGTAGTCTCCCCACATAGAGAAGGGGCCATCTTGGGGAAGATTGAGGTATGGAAGCATTTCTCAATTTCAACAACTTTAAGTTGTGTGGAATTCAAGTTGAAGTTGCTAAGGTTGAGAAACACTGCTGTACAGGATAATTTAGATTAGAAGCTTTTTGTGGCTAGAGTCTATTTTTGTTTTATTTTATGCTGACCAAATTCTTTTAAGAACTAGATATACCAATAGCATTCTGTTACTCCAAGAATCTGTAATACTGACTACAGATAAGTAATTGGATGAAATCAATGCAGGAGAATCCAACTGAAGGCAAAAATTAAGGAAAATGCAAGAGAGGGGACAGAAGATCCTACCATCATTGGGAGATCTGCAAAATCTGTGGTTGAATTAAAACTGCAGGCTAGATTGAAACCAGTTGGCTGGCTGACACTTTAATGTCTCATGGGATGTTTCCCCCACATGAACTGAAGGAAGAAAAGGATGGGAATTCATCTATCTGCATGTGTGTGTGGCCAGGGTGTGTGTGGCCAGCTCAACATCCCTTGTTTGGGGGCCCCTGTGTTGGCCCGAGTACTCTGCCAGAGAAAATGGGCTCCCAAGCTCTGTTTCTGGCTGCGATGGCCTCCTGCAACCCTCTGCCAGCAAAAACAGAGCTTGGGAGGGCTGCATGAGACCCTTCCAAGCTCCGTTTTCACTGGCAGAGGCACCGCAGGCCAGTCCCTCGTTGTTTCTAGGGTGGCCCCGCAGGCCAGATCTAAGCATCCCATGGGCCAGATCTGGCCCGCAGGCCTTGAGTTTGACACTGCTGTCTTAAACCATAAAGACTTATAGGGGCGGGTTTCTACAGGTTCGGACCAGTTCGCCTGAAGCGGTTGTTAAATGTAGCTAAATCGCGATCGAAGTTTGGCCCATCCATCTGCCCAGACACCCAAGCTTACCTTTAAGTGCTTTGTTTCCTGCTCAGCTGGTTGGCACTGCAGCGCGGATCAGCTGTGTTTCAGCCCTGCTGTGCCTCAGCTGTTGTTCAGGCCTCAGTTCAGTAGTTAGACCGGTTGAATCCCACCCCTGGGCTAAGCTCATACAGCTAAGCTAAAAAGTGGAGACAGCCATTCTTGCAGTAGATACATTGTAGGAAAGATGACTGTCCATTTCCAAGTATTCTGTGCCTACTATTTACTGAAATCAGTTGTATTTCATTTAGTCATGCTAAGTCACCATCGGCTCAGCTGCAATTTATTGAGTAAACCACAACACTTCTACTACTCAACTTGTATAACACACTGAATCCAAACCAAACAAATTACATTAGGGCTTAGTGTGTTGTGTCAGCCAGGGCAATGTATGTAGGACCTGATTAAACCCTTCTTAAAGAGGGTAACTGGACTTAATTTGGATTTGTATGGAACTTCAGGCCAACCAACACAACTGAAGCAACCATTAAGACTGCAGTCCTGCATCTTCTTACATGGGAATTAGTTCCATAGAATTTGTCACCTCCCTTGAGTACATATAAAAATACACTAATAGAAGTACTTCTAAAGGAATAACTAAGAATATGCAACTACAGTTCCAGAGTTTTATTCTTTATATGCTGGAGTTGACAAATGTCAACCCTGACAATATACCTACTTTATAGAATTTGACAGTAGCAGTAAATGTTATGTTACTTATTTTTGTCCTGCCACAAAAGAGAATGATGTCTGAAGAAGTATTATTTAATAGTAAACTAAACCTAAAAAGCTCATTATTGCTCTTCCTCCACATTTTCCCTGAATTAACACATTTGCTTTTCATCAAATTATTTACAAAGATAAGAAAAAGAATGTTTTCCCAGACTGTAAGGTGCTCTGCAACTATAAATAGTGTGCATATTTCTGTACTAATAATAACCTTTTCTTATAGTAGAAAGTACCTATTACAATTAGGGAAACATTTTTGCTTCTGCTGGTAAATGCAATGCATTTTTCTAGTAAAACTACACAGGTGGGGGGGTTACACTGGAGTAAAATCAATTTTATCCTCCCTTTCTACCAGGGTAGCTTCCTCTTAAATGAAATCTTGCATATTGATTTGAGGAGGGTGGGATTAGAATGATCTTCTTTTAAAAAACCTGAAAACCTGAAAAATGCTAATTGCCCACTCGTTCAGTTTTGTCTTGTTCGAAATCGAGTTTCCTTCAATGGGCATTGTAGGAAGAAAGTCATCTTACTGTGTGGTATCAAAAAGTCAGGACTCTGGTAGCACTTTTTTAGATTAAAATGTTATTAAAAGGCATTAAGCTTTTGTGAAGCTTCTGAAAAGGTGGTACCACACTTTCTTTCGGTAGTAGTAGTTCTGGCCCAACGTATCCAAGATATAAGATTTTAGGAAGGGTGTATTTATTATGAGCTGTAGCAGAAAGTAACCACATCTATTCTATGGACACAGAGAATGGCCTTGTATAGCATTGCTTCTTAACCCACTTTAAGATCACTCTGGGAAAGATTTGCTCCATGTTCCACTTAGTATGAGAGTTTCCTAGCAGCTTTCATTGAGACAACTCAAAATTCAGTTGAGGGAGGGGAATCTTAATTCTCATTTGTGGATGTTACTACTGATAGCTTTGTGTGGTTGAGCAAAATAACTTGTGTGAAATGTCCTGAAAATATCCCTGCAGGAGACACCGAGATATTTCTCTGAGTTTTTCCTCATTAGCAGAGTCCACATGAACCATTCCTCCCTGCAGCATATTGATAAAAAGAACCGTAGCCAGAAATTGGATTGTTCAGATGGCAATTTTCATTGTCTGGCCAACCAATGCCTCATCCTCTTGGGGGTCCATATTTTAAAGGCTGGCAACTGGTCAATGTCTGTTCAGTGGTTGGACATTCCACCAGCTGGTGACCCCGGGAGAGGGTGCAGCTATACCTTGGCAAAGGCTCAAAAACCCATGTCTGATTCCTTCTGAATAGGTCACCTGCTTTCCCTTCTCGCCTCTGGACAAAATGATCAGTGAGAATCCATTCATTTGTTTTCCAGAATCAGAAAAAAATGGGCAAGATGATATCCATGGAGATTCTCAGTCATCCAGGTCATGGTTGTCCCAAAGGTGTTTTTTTCAGGAGGTAACCAGACTTGCTTGTTTTTTTTCTTTGAAGACGTTTGGCTTCTCATTCAAGAAGCCTCTTCAGCTCTGGCTCCATTTCCCATCATCCAGTCAGAACTGAAGAAGCTTCTTGGATGAGAAGCGAAACGTCTTCAAAGAAAAAGAAGAAAGTCCAGTTGCCTCCTGAAAAAAAGAAAAGCACCTTTGGGACAATTGGGCAAGATAAGGCCAACCCAGGGCGGAGAAGAAGGACGACTGCAGTGGTCGGGACCGATTGCTCTTGAAAGCGAGGGGCCCATACAGTTTATTTGGCGGGAGCCATAACCGAGGACAGCTCGGCCCTCAGTCCTGGGGCTGCGCGCGCAGGACCTCGTGGCCCGGTGCGAGGTCCGAGTTCAGAGCTAATCGAGGTTAGGATTGTGGGGAAAGGCGGGACAGCCGGCCTAAGAGCTTGCAAGATCCAGCCTTGCTCGGCGGGAGAGCGTCCCTCTCGGCCTCTCCGCGCGAAGAAGGCTGCTCTTGCCAGCCGCTGGTAGCGGGCGACGGCGCGGGGGGAACTGTTAGTGGCTGCTGGTCCCCGCCTGCCTTGTCAACGCGGCCGGCGATGGGGCGAGCTCCCTCGGAGTGGCTCTCTTTCGCCTCATTTGCTTGCTAATTGGGGTCTTGTTTTCGCAATCGAAATCTCGTTTTCTGGGAAGAAACAATGGTTGCGTAGGCAGGCCGAGAAGATAATCCGGGGCTGGGGGCTTTGGAAGAAAAGCAGCCACAGGCGTCTCTTTAGATCCGTAATAGATACATCCTCCGCCGGAGCGGCTCTCTCCCTCCCCTCACCCCCGCCTTTATGTAAATATGACAAGGAAGCGAGGCGTGAAAAGATTTTTTTTTCAAACAAAAAAAAAAAGATCACAATTCGAGGCAAGACAACAAAACAAAACAAACAATACCCACATACACCCCCCCCCCAAAAAAAAACACCCCGAAAAAGAAATGCATTGTAGCGCAGCTTGAACATTTTCTAAAATAGATTAGGTTTGCTTTTTTTTTTAAATTACTTTAGCCTGGAAAATCTCCCTTCAGATTATAAATCCCGGAATGATTCTTTTTTCTGCTTTTCCTTTCTCCATCTCTGGGGACCTCCGAATGAGAAGAGAAAGCTTTAGATTTCTGGATTAACTTTTATCGCCCCCCACTCCTTCCGTTTAAAAGACAATTGCGAGGTTTGTAAAAAAAAAAAATGCTATGGTAGGTCAAGTGTAAAAAGGAAAGTAAAAGATTGGTACTTAAGCTAAAAAAAATCCTTAAGAAAAATCCTCCAGAAGCTTTTAAAAATGAAGATAAAGCAGATATTGGAGCCAGGAATTCTACTTGCATTAACAGGACATTAAGTTTTATATCATTTAGTGTACACTACTCAGTAAATCTGGATACATTGGAATTAATCATCCTATAGATTTGTACACACACCTCCATTTGCTTTGAGATGATGGTGTTTATCATCATTTGTAATGTGTAAACCATGCCTACTCAGAAGAAATCTAAATTCAGAGGTGCGTAATCCAGTTAAAGGAAAATGGCATAAGATTACTTGAAAAAATTATACACTTTAAAATCTCAACTCAATCAAAAAAAAGGGAGTTATTCCAAGCATTCCTGATGAAATTACAATATGTGCTAATTTACTTCAGAGTAAATGTCCACTACCTTGTTTCCAAATAAAACAAGGCTGTTATTAGGCACAACCAAATGGATCTACACATGTAAGGTTGAAACTATTTGCTTTATTGTATTCTGCCTACAGTACAGGAATCTCCTCAGATTGCTTGCCTTCCCTTGGAAACAGTTAGATAAGGTTCTATGGAGTTTGGGGTGGTGGTGGTTCAGAGGGGGATGCAGTCTTGGGTCTCTTGTGGCTGTGCAATGATTCAAAACTATTTCCCTACTTGATTCCTCCTTCCTGTCTGGCTGATCATTTTCCAACAGCTATGATCTAACCATACTTGCTTTTGCCTAAATCCTCTTATACTGGAGTTACTTCTGAGTAGGCAAGTATAATAGGTGTAGGCAGCAAACAAGTTCAGCTGCCCATATTTGGCCTTCTTTGAGAAAGTAATCTTAAAAACTGTGCAGTTAAGTATTTGTACAGCAAGATGAGACTCACTTGGGCCAGACTGAAGTACTGAATTTAAAAATAACAAAAATATTTTCCAGACAATGAATTCAAAAGAGTTAATTGGTGCATTTCTGGCAAAATTCCTGTCCAGATTTTCAAGTAGTTTGGGAAACAAATGACTGAGAAAGCAATGGGGTTATTTCTTATTATTTGTCTTTGTGACATGTCACTTATGAACATGAAAGCATTAGTTCACCAGAGCTTTTTTCAACTTAAAGTCTCCCAGAAGTACTGGACTACAACTCCCATCTCCCTCTTAGCCAAGAGGGGGGTAAAAGCTGAGGTTTCACCCATATGTAGTCAATTTAGAAAATATTAACTTGACCTGATTAGGTAGAAAGGAAAATGGCATCTGTGGTAGGAAAAAAAACAGTCCAATTGCAAGAATACAATTGACAGAGTTAATTTCTGCCCCAAAGTTAACCTGCTAATGTAGATGGCTATTCAACCTGTAAATGCAGGTGGCTATTCATTAACCTTTGCAGGTAGGGGTCAATTTCTCCTTTTTCAGGGGCCTAAGCAGAAAGCCCACTCAATTCCAGTCTTGGGAGCAGTTCTGTTTTTGGATTAATCAACAACTGACAAAAGCTTCCAGGGCAGTGTAGAATAGAAGTCCCTGGATCGTCCACATCCTGCTAAAATATCAGGGACCGATGATTTTCAAAACACACTAGGCCTTAATGTGGATTTCCTGTTTACAGTTTAGCATGTTCACTGAACCCAGCTAAGGGTGGTTTAGTCAATAAACCATTTAAGAAAATAATGCCTTAGTGCACTGTGTGATTATAGCCCAGGTATATGTCCACCTGGACATAAAGTCAAACTACAAAAGAAAAGTTGTATTCATATATCACACCATAATGTAGTTTGTTTGCTTTTGGCTTCGGCTGTTAAAAGTAAAGGTTCCTCTCACACATACGTGCTAGTCGTTCCCAACTCTAGGGGGCAGTGCTCATCTCCGTTTCAAAGCCGAAGAGCCAGCGCTATCCACAGACATCTCCAGGGCCATGTGGCCGGCATGACTAAATGCCAAAGGCGCACAGAACGCTGTTACCTTCCCACCAAAGCTGGTCCCTATCTTTCTACTTGCATTTTTACATGCTTTCGAACTGCTAGTTTGGCAGAAGCTGGGACAAGTTAACGGGAGCTCACTCCGTTACGTGGCACTAGGGACTCGAACCGCCGAGCTGCCGACCTTTCTGATCGAGAAGCTCAGCATCGTAGCCATTTCAGTTTGCAAATCGCAGCTTAGAGGTTAGCATTATGTGTGTCTTTGGTTATTTGGCAGACTATGACTAAAATAAGCCATGGCTTAGTATGACATGTGAACTCATCCCATGGTCTATTTTACATCAGTGATTTACAGCATCACCCAGTCTTTGGTGTGATGATTCCAAGTTTTTGTTCATTAGCATACTGAACTAATGAGGCTTTGTGTCAACTCCAAACCATAGCTGAGGCAGTCTAACTTTGCATTTATCTAATCTGATGTTGTGTTGATTTCCATTTTCCCTGATGTGAGACTTAACTGTTTGCAGCGTTTCTGGTGCTTCAGCAGTGTTCATCCTGATGACACAGTCAGGGACTAACAGCTATCCAATTCCTACTGACCATATTTAATTGCAGCATATATGGTCACTGGTCATTGTTCTCCTTTGCCATTTTGGTCTCTGCTGCCTGGAATGATATGGCATCAATTACAAAATCAATAGTGAAACCAATAGATCTCTCTAAATCCCATCCTCTTTGAAGCAGCAATTACAAAGACCAACAATTGGACAACTTGCAAGATGGCACAGGGAATGTATTTATTTTGTTTTCCAAATGACAGTTAGACTTTCACAGTACAGGAGCTGCTGGTGGAAGACAGTGGTCTCTAATTTGCAGACTCCCATTGCCCATCCCACCCAGTGGGTTAAGGAGTATAATTGATGGTTGGTTTTCCTATCTGACATATGGGAGTAGGAATTCTAGCAAGAAAAGAAACTCAGCTACAAATAGGCACATTTTAATAGGCCCTGTATTAAATTTTTGGGACACCCATACACTGGCTGTGTTATTGAGGCAGAATTGAGAAAAATTATAGTGGCATATGTTTGTGCTGCCCTCTAAACAGAATAAAAGCATATTAAAACTCTGCCCATAGTAAGATAGGATCCCTACTAGTGACTTACAGCATTGTCTATCATCATTGTAAGACAGGTTTGTCACAACAATGTGACTGGGTAATGTTAGAAGATGGTATAAAGTCATTCGTAGGGCATCAAATTATGATAATCCTGTAGCCTTGTAGCAATATATTAGTTGTGAATATTTCTGCTATCATAACTGGTTCACTCTTTAATATTAAAAAAAAAAAGTAAGCAGGTAGTGCCAATCAGTATAAATAGTCAGAGAACTAATTGATTTGTTCCCAGTATTTCCCCCCCATAATTCAGGGTCCACTTATTTGTACTTGTTGATCAGGGGTATCAAACTCTATTTCATTGAGGGTCGCATCAGGGTTGAGTTTGACCTCGGGGGAGGGCGTGGCACTCAACGCCCTGCAGCCCTCTGCCAGTTTTTGCTGGCAGAGGGCTGCAGGAAGCAGCCCACACGCAGCCCTCCTGAGCTCTGTTTTCACTGGCAGAAGCACCACGTGCCAGTCCTTTGCTGTTTCCAGGGTGGCCCCACAGGCCAGATCTAAGCACCCTATGGACTGGATCCGGCCTGTGGGCCTTGAATTTGACACCCCAGTTGTTGATGATCCATTGGTTGTGTTGATCAATTGGTTGTGACAAGAATTAACTGTGTCATGGGCTGATAGAGAGTTACTCACCCAAAGTCACCCAGCTGGCTTCCATGCTTAAGGTTGGACTTGAACTCACAGTCTGCTGGTTTCCGAGCTCCTTAACCGTTAGACAAAACAGGTTCTCTGAGAGTAAGTTGACATTGTAAACATTATGATTGAGAAGATCATGGTATTGACAATATATACTTTTGTTGTCACTGTGATGACTCTGCCCTTCAAAATATTGTCTAAATATTTACCTTCCTATGCTCAAAATTTGACAGGGATGGTTGCTAGTTAAGAGAAACACTATGCTCATTTTAGACAATATTTTGAAGGGCAGAGACATCACTGTGACAACAAAGATATATATTGTCAAGACCAAGGTCTTCCCAATCATGTTTACAACGGTGAAAGCTGGAGAATCGTAAAGATGGAATTAAGAAAAAATTTATGGTTTTGGATTCCAGTGCTGGAGAAAATAGTTGAATATGTCGTGAACCACAAAAAGAACAAATTGTTCAGTACAAAATGAAATCAAACCAGACTGTTTCTTGGAAGCATAATACTAAAGCTAAAGCTAAAATATTTTGAACATGTAATGCGAAAGCAAGAATTATTAGACAGGGCACTAATGCTTAAAAATAATTGGGGACAAATGAAAAAGTGGCTTATAGAAGGTACATATGACATAGGCTTCAGTTTATAAGAACTTAAAGAAGCAGTTACTCCCGGAACGACCAGACAAAATTATAGCCACCAGGTTGTAATAGATAGAAGTGCCTGAAAACCAGTGTCACAGTTTTGGCTGTGGCAAAGAAAGCCTATCTTCATTAGCAATACTGTGCTACAGTCATGACTACATCATGCCGTAAGATGATATAAATCACACTTATGGAAAAGATGTTGTAAATCATTCTATGGGTTCAGCCATAACAATAAATAAGGGTGCTTTGTTGTTCTTTTTGGAAAAGTTAGGGTATGATTGAAGGTATGCTGAGAATCACCCAAAGATCTAGTTATGAGATCTGGACATAGTTTCTGTATGTCCCTGCTGTATATGGCTTCGATCATCTTCCAAGGATCTCAAAGAATAAGCTTAACTGAGACAGAAGCAAGGCCCAAAGGGAGACCAAAACAAGCATTTGGTCCAAGTTCAAGGTTGGAGAAAGCCCAAATTTAAACACTTGTATTTGTTTGTTTCTTTGCGTTTGATAGATGTATATGCTGATTTCCATGAAAAAGTTCAAGGCAACTTTAAGTAGGAATTTCCATTTTAAATGAAAACGTAAATGCCTCCTTATTTTGCCTTTTACTTTTTGAACATGTCATTTTTATCAAAAGCTTGAAGTAGTCCAGATACACTGGATCTTTGATAGAGCTAAATCAGACAATTTCCTTTCGAGGAAACCTGGACCTGATTGGCAACTTTGTAGTTGGCTTTCAGAAAGGTGTAAATGCTCCTGGACTTACAGCTGTAGTCCTCATGACTAGCTAAGCCACAATGTGGTATATTTGATTTTTGCTGAAGGTATTCTACATACTAATCCATTATGACTGCAACTTTATTGTGGCTTAAGCATAATAGCATAATACTGTAGATGAACCAGCTGATTGTGATTTATTTAGCAGTGATTTAGATCAACATGGGACACAAGTCAGTGAGACTTATTTCCTCCAATCCATAAAAGTAATTTTTTGAAACATCTTACTTCTGTATAAGAATAACTTTGATACCAAGATGTTTGGATACAAAGAAGAAATACCAATAACATGTATGCATTTTATTGGATTTTCCCTGAAAAGAGGCATCTTTCCTTCTTATTATTACAAATCACCCTGGCCTAGACATCTTCCAGTAGAAATGGAACCTGTAGGAGTAATCCATATTGCTCATTTCTTGTTTGTGAACTCAGGACACCTATCTAAAATCAGACACACTTGAGTTTCCCACATGCAGATCCTACTTTCAAGTGATAGAATATCTAGATAGGGCTGGAGAAGACCTCTGCTTGAAACATTAGAGAAAAGTTACCGCTAAATTGTGAAAACATCCTGAACCCCAAGCAGCTAATCACAATTTAACCTACGGTTCTGGGTAATCCTAGCCTCTGTTTATGATACAGTGTGTTATGTAAAAAAAAGTATGGATTAAGGCACATATCATTATTTGGGGTTTATTCACTTACTTTCTTATCTGCTATGACTTTTTCTTCATAACTGACTCAAACTATAGTACTAATTCCTGGCCCTTCAACTGGAAGAATATATGCCTGCATAAATTATACCCTCCCTATAACTGGTTTCTATTTTGTGACAGTAATGAGGTTAGTGACTGACCCTAACCTTACCTGGCAATTGCAAGTCAAATGAAGGAAAGGAATAGATGGATTTCTCAATCACTCTAATCTGAGATGCTTACAATGGCAGATTAGGCATCTACTGAGCTTCCTGACCAACAGGTTGTGGGTATAAGATGAAGTGAGAGGGAGCTTTATGTTCTTCACATTCTCTCCTCTGGGTCTGTTTGGCTATTTCTGAGCAAGGCTGTAACACTCTTCTGAAAGAGAGCTGAGTTCATGGTCAAAATGACAAATCCCAGGCACAGAGGGGATCTACTCTAGGAATAAACAAGGAAGAAATGCCAAAGACAACTTTTGACTAGCTGTTGCTATTGAACTATAGACAAGTGCTGCAAAGGAGCAGAGATGCTGGGAATGAGTGACCAATACATTCATTTCTGATCTTGTGGCTAGCAAGGCAGGAAGTACTGGTGGAAAACCCTGGAGAACATATACATGCACATTTCTGATTTACACAATTACAGTTAGCTTGCCCAGCTATCTACATGGTGCTCAGTGCCACCAAAGCTGGAATGGACTAAGAAGACGTACAGTAAGTAACTTTGATGCATTGCATAAAGAGCTGAATTGTATGCCCTTCAACTTGAATGAGTCTAATTCTGGGAGAGTTGGCTGGTCAGGGAGACAATTTTTAGAGGCTTCTTGCAGGTCTTCAGACACTACCACAACAAGAACATGGCTGTGTGAAACCTCTTGTCAGCAGAAGAGGAAAACTTGTAATGAATCCAGTGGAGACAGAATTGGCAACATGCAGCTACAGAACCCATCTCTCCCAATTTACGTTGATCTTTTGCTAAGCACAAGAGTAAGAGCTCTTTCAGAAGAGATCACATCCCTGTTAAAAAGGCAAGCCTATCATTCTCACAATAGTGCACTAGACTCATGTTTGTAAAGGGCCTGCATAAGATCAGACAAGCACTGGCAGGTGTCTCCGAGGATCTAAGAATGCTCCTGCAACTCTACCAAATGGGTTTCCAGTTTCCAGGGGATTGAGGCACTTGCAGCAACTTAAAGAGGAACTGAACGGACAAATGGTTGGTGAAGCATGCCAGATCATATCCATGGCGAGAATGATGTCAGGATAAGAAGGAAAGCACAACCTTAAAAATACAGCAGCTGCTTACTTCAGATTTTAGACTTCAGACTGCCTTAGTTACAGGCTGGAGATGAGACAAAGGCAGGGTCAATGAGGTTGGCAGAAAAAAGATTGACAAGGCATGTCCATATTGTGGTTAAGGGCAAGTATGGAAGGAAAACCTCAATCTTGGTTTCTTATGTTCACATGTCTTATTTCTAAGGAATCCAAAGTAACACACCTTATCCTTCAGTTCTGTGTTAGTCTTTTTTCTCACACCAATCCTGTGGGATAGGTGAGGCTGAGCTAAAGCGAGTGTCTCGAATCCCCCACAATGCTTTATGGCTCAGGGGGGCTCTGTTCAATAGTTCAACCAGTATGTCATGTTTTCCTGTCCTTCCCTGACTGATAAATGGAAAATGCTAATGGACATCTAGTACTTCAGTGATTCATCCTGCGTTCCTGTCTGGCATATGTCAAGTCAGAAAATGTACCCATTGTTTTAGGTCTGCTCTTAATCTATTTTCTGCTATTTCAAGGTTTTTTTTCTGGGGGAAAGGAGGATGAATCAACCCAGTGGGAACATCATCCAGAAATGGTCAAAAACAAAACTGCTGCTGGACTTTTTTTTCTAGGCTTTAGCAAGCTCCAAGTGGGATCTAACACCAGCATTTGGAGACCATTTAAAAAAGGCATGATTGATATAAAAAGCCTTGATTGCACAGCTCAGTCCAGGATTTTAAAACATTTATTCCCTAAGCTGATTATCATCTATTGGGATGTCTAGATAATAATCATGGATCATGAGGTGAAGAGCAAAATTCTGGCCATGCTTACATAGAGCAGTTTCACTGACTGATTGCCAGGAAAATGGATGCAGGATTGCAAATCGAAACTTACTCGCTAGTGGGTCTGCAAGATACCTCAGATCCAAGTTCACTGGGATGGACAGGATTGCAGACTAGGCTGTTCTGAAGAGACAGTAGAGCAAATTCATCTCACACTGGTCCTTGAGGAAGTGGATAGAAGAGTAGAAACAGGAGTCCCAAAGTTACTTTTTCAAGAGGCAACTGGACTTTCTGGTTTTTCTTTGAAGGCATTTCAGTTGTCATCCAAGAAGCTTCTTCAGCTCTGAAACTGAAGAAAGTCCAATTGCCTCTTGAAAAAGTACTTTTGGGACAACCATGACCTGGATGACTTAGAATCTCCATAGACATTTAGAAATAGGAATATTCACAGAGCATGGATTAAAAAAAATCAAGAGGTGACTGCAACAGTCTGAACAAAGTTGATAAGCAATACATATTTTTAAAAAAAACAGGCAAAGTTTCATTCACACACTTTTTAACTTTTTGTTGACACCCTTAAGTAAAGGTATGTAAGGTGGAGGAGAAAGTTATACACAGAATTGATGTGTTTCAGAAATACATGTATGGATTTATAAAATTTGTTTGCCACCCATCCAAGGACTCTATCCAAGGACCCATCCAAGGACTCTAAGGTACAGCTTTTCCTATATCTTTATGAACAGCAAGACAACACCAGACCAGTATTTTAAACATCCAGATTGTAGACTTCAGAATCTCAGAGAAAGAAATGAGAGGGGAAAGAGTAGCGTAGTGGAATGGTGAGCCATTAACGGTGGAGATGCTGCACATGGGTGAGAAGGATTGAGAAGGAGGAGGAGGAGGAGGAGGAGGAGAAGGAGATGGAGAAGAAGAAGAAGAAGAAGAAGAAGAAGAAGAAGAAGAAGGAGAAGGAGAAGGAGAAGGAGAAGGAGAAGGAGAAGGAGAAGGA
>JANHJO010000510.1:484426-494962 GCA_032468235.1 Pseudoxyrhopus heterurus
AACCGCTTAGAGAGAGCTGAAAAAAGCACTGATAAGCGGTATATAAATCTAATGCTATTATTATTATTATTATTAATAAACATGCATGTTCCCCTGCCCCTGATTTTGCTCTGTTCTGTGATGTGTTAAGAATAGTGCATGAGACTGATTTGAAAGTGGCCTCTATGGAGTAACATCTCAATTCTAAATGAGCAATTACAGTGAGATCCTTTGTTGATCCAGAACTGTTCAGATCAAGGGAGGTTTGGGAGTTTGGGCATTCTTACTTTCTTACAACTCACTCTGACGACTAAAATCTATTTTATAACTACATGCACAATGGAATAATACCATTGATTTTACCTTAACCTCCTGATCAACGAGCCTAGGATAGCTTTTCAGGTTAAGTTAGGATATATTTTTCCAAAGAAAGTTGCTTCATTGCTTTCCATAGTTTGCCAGTCCCCTTCTTGAGTTCTGTGCTTTTTGTCTTCTGCCATACTGTAAGTGGAAAAACAGCAGGTAAAACCTCTTCTAATGTTTCAACTCTACATGTAGGAAAAGTGATCACATGAGAGCTAAAACACTGTCTAGAATTAACAAGGAGGTGTAAAGTCTGAAGCCACTTTTTTGCTTTATGCATATATGGTACATTTAATTTTTGAAGGCCTGTGTATAATACATGCACCTCAACCATCTTTTAAGTATACAAGATTGAGAATGACTTGAAAAATGCTCTAATTTTAGTCCTTTCAAATCTCTTACAAAACCAGGTTCATTTCAATGGTTCATTTTATAAGTAAAATTGAGACCAGGAAAGAATTTATATTACACATTTAATGCCCTGTAAAATAGAGAATTATGCTGGCTATTTTCTGAAGAGAATGAATCATCTACTTATAGAAATTATTGCATTAAATTTTTACTCTAAAGAAAACCAAGTACTGTCCAGGACCATTTAGTACTCTAGACACTAGAAAATCTGGAGCTATTATATTGATTAACAAAAAGTATTTGCAAAAATAGCTCTTTGAGTACTTAAATTACCTGCCGCTTCTATTACTGTCATTAAATAATTGCATTCTGAAACATCATTTTGTAACTGATGAATAATTATCTGGAAAGCAATAAAGTGCTGCAATTTTATAGCCAATTTTAGATAACTGAAATCTCCCAAACTGCTGGGATTTACTTCTGATACATAGAAACGTAGAGTTCTGATACATACTTCTGAGACATAGATTTCTACTATAGCTAGTCTTCTACATACTAGTTTCTTCAATTTGGAGCCCTTCCAGGTGTATTGGATTGCAACCCCCAGTAAACTGGTAAACACCAAGTTGAGGAGAGGCAGGTACTCTGTAAATATGAGATTGAGTCTCATTGAACTCACTGCAGCTACGTCTTAGCAGTCATGTGTAGAATCGCATTGTTAATAATCATTTATGGTTCCTATGCTCTTCATGGAACAAAATGACTTTGCAGAATCTCTATGATAGCAATAGTAAAGGTAATGGCTATGTAGAAAACAGAGAAACAGGTTGTGGGGGATAAGAAGTATTTCTTTTTGAAAAGTAAATTAGTTTATGTGCTCTATTAGAATGCATTGATGGTCTTTCCATAATGTTTTTATCTTCATGAAGCCTGTTATTGATTGGTTGGATAGCAGGTTATAAAGGGATTGATACAAACAAAAGTTGGCTTGAACTGGAGGTCTCCAAGCTTTCCTGAATATTCATAAAATGTCAATCAAGCAGTGATAAAGTGGAGCCTTTACAACACAATATTAGAGGGTCAGGACTAGGACTGTGTCGATTCAGGTCCAAGTCCACCTTGTCATGGAAGCTCATTGGGAGATTTGGTCAACTTGTAGAAAGGAATACAATGTATGTTCCTCAAGCTCCTGGAGAAAAAAAAAACAAGATATAAACCATCATGAGTATCATGGTCTATATGCTGGTCTTCTGCCCTGAGAGAACAGACTCTGCGATATCCCTTCCTTAATTAAATCTGCTACTGTTTTCTTTTTCAGTGCTAGTGAAAGGGCAAGTCACCACTAAATATTACCGTTTCCTGGCCAAACAAGGTGGCTGGGTCTGGGTGCAGAGTTACGCCACCATCGTTCACAACAGCCGGTCTTCCCGGCCCCATTGCATCGTCAGCGTCAACTATGTGCTCACGTAAGTCCATGTTCTGGAAGCTCCAGTGGTACTTCTCAAAAGAGGGCACCTGAGTGCGGGCAGAAGCCTGGTGATACCAGGCATCCAGGTTTGGAATGCATTAAGTGCATGTGGGGCAGTTGCTTCAGAGCTGGATTGCATAAAAAAAAAAAAAGAACTACTTTTCCTTTGCCTGTCATGGGAACACTTTAAGTGGGGCCATAAAAAAGACCAATATTTCAATCCTCCCCTCCCACCCAAATCTACTTTGGCTGAAGTTTTTAGTTCATTGGGTACCGCCCTTTCTATGAGTTTGGCCAGGATATCTGGAGTTCTTTCATCTGCCTGAAAGCTTTCCTTTCCTGTCTTCTTCTGCTCTCCTAGAGGGAAATGAGCAAGATTTAGGGCTTTGTCACCCTTCATGTTTGCTCACTTTCTGCCTTCTTATAGCTGAAGGGGCACCCTGCATTAAATAAAATCTAATGCAGCGTAAAAGAAAGGTTTCAACGTAAGGAGTTATTTATACTTAACAAACAGGACATCTGTTTTTCTTTTTCTCTGAAACAGGGGGTCAGAACCTGGGAGTTTGAAGTTCTTAATTTTATCCAGAGTATCTATCAAAGCTTTGTGATTTCTTTCTTGTTCAAAGGGACGAAGCATTATATGGAGAGAGGAAAGGGGTAGGGAAAGGGTTGGGGTGACTAGAAGGGGTTCAGTTAGCAAAACAATCACCTATAAGACAAAAATATAAGCAGGGCCAGGAAAGAGCATTGAAAATGTTGAAAATGCCCCATATCTTATCATAATGAATACTTAGGCAGTGCTAGGAGTGAATGTCTGCATAATTGTACTTACAGAAGGAATGTGAAATTATATGCAAAGCTCTGTCTTTCATTCTCCCTCTCAAAAGTCTCTCTGATATAGCTATTGTTGCTCTTTTATTCCATGGATCCTGGTTGCTAAAGAACAATGAACACATCAGAGTCCCATTTTCCTTTCTAATTTCTATTTGAAAGCATGATGGTTAGTGTATGAAGACAGATAGCGAGACGATAGAGTAGGAACATTCAGCAATATATGAACCATGGCAGTTATGACACCATGAGATATCCATTGGCACCCCAATTTAGAAATCCACCTTATATATTGAAAAAACAAAAATAGCCTGGACCTTAAAAGATAGCTACTGTAAATCTCATAGATCTCCATGTTCTTGCGTAAGATTTCAAGATGAAATGGATATTTAGGTTTTTTTTTAAAAAGAATAAAAGGTATTTCCTTTTAAAGTTTTCTTTTTAATGGTTTGATGCCTGGACACCGTGAAAAATTGTACAGTTTGAAAAAGATGCTGGCAGGGCTATAACATGTCACTAAAACTCAGCTGACCTTGGTTTATTCCCAAACAATATGGCAGTTAGTATTTAGTATTAGTATTTAACGTAGATGGGAAACCTTAAGTTGTTAGGCAACTACTATAGGACTTTATGCTAATCTGGAAAGATAAAGATTTATTCTAGAAGGCAGCTGTGGCTATTGCTGCTAAGAAAGCTACATGGTTATCTTCATGAAGTCATCAAGAATCAGTCCCAACTCAAGGAAATCTCTGCCTTAGTAGGTGCTGACAGAAGTATATTTTTCCATCTGTAGATTGATTAAGTAGATCAGTCTTATCACAGAAATATTGTGGGCTGGAGCTTCTGCCACCTTAGGGCTAAGATAGTTTGTTATGGAAAGTTATATAAAAAGTCATTGTGTTGTTTAGTTTATTTACATACGGGGATATTCTGCCAGTGCATCTTACAGCAACCCATATAGGTAGGATTAAAAACAGAGAAACCATCAAAGAGTAACTGAGAGCATTCAACCTAGCATGCTTATCCTTTGTACGATCTTCCCACTCATTCTCAAATGCCTCCTGGAAGTCTCACATTTCTAATGGCTAATCAAAAGCGGTATGAGAAGTGGTAGTCTGAATATCTGGGAGAAAACTATTCCAGGGCTGGGAGGTTTTACTGAGAAAGTGTGACAGGATCTTGGTGCCTGTCTGTGCAAGACTGTCAGCAACTAATGGGAGAGGAAATGTTGCACCTGAAACTGGGTGTATTTAGAGAGTAAAGTTTGAGAGATAGGGTGGAGCATACAACTTTAATAAATAAAATCAGATAAAAGTTTGTAGATTTCCTTCACTCTTCCACCTTTTCTCACTTAGCCAAGTTATTAATGCAGAGATTGGAGAAACATGCTCTAATGTTTTAATATCCCAATAGACAGGCTAAATAGCGTTATTGAAGAGAGCCATAATATTTGCTAATCTTCCAATTGTCTGTCTTGATTCATTTTTCATGTGAAGTGGAGCAAAGAACAGACAATATCACAAAACACTGTTGCTCCTTTGCTTGTTTGTACCCCATGATACCATCAGCGTCTGTAACTTTTCTACTTGGATGTTTTTAACTGAAAATGAGAATGTCAGTGTTCTCAAGTACAGGCAGCTATAGTATCACAGAATATTATTTTTTTATGGGACAGATGTACAATGTAAGATGGAGAGTCCAATTTTTTTTTAAAAAATGATATTAACAGCAGCTGAAAGAGCCAGAGAGCAAAGAATATAAAATTTGGAGACTATTTATTTATTTATATTTATATAGCTTCTGGGTATTATACAGTTAAAAATGATAAAATAATTTAAAAAGTTAAGTGAAAAAGGATAGCATTGAAGATAACAGAATATACACCAATGAGCATGACAACAGTCTTTCCCAGAGTCAGATTTTTAAAGATGGTTTAAACATTTGTAAAGTCAGGTTAATTTGAATCCTGACAGCAAAATTTAGGGACCTACATAGCTGATGAGCCAGAGTTTGTCCAGTTCAGGTTGAACTTGCATTTATCCTGCCTCTCTTTTATTACTCTAATAGGCATTTTTGAACATTGTATAACTAATTGTGAGTCCAATAACATTGCCCCTTCCTTAGTCCGATCTTCCAACCTAGCCCTGACATTTGGATTTTTCAGTATTTTAAAAGAGCTCCTCCTACCTATTCTCATTCCTCAAATCCTTTCAATTGCTAAGCCAGGTAAACAATTCAATTGAGATGCCATTCTCTGACATGGGTGGCTTAGCCCAGGAATTCTGGCTTAGCCCGGGAATTCTTTACTGCGAGAGACGTTCTGGAAATTATTGATATAACACAAAAAGTACATCATAATATATCTCCTATTAAGAAACACATTCCAGTTTCCCCGAACTGTAGAACATATTTCCAATAAATGTATACAGAATTACAGTCATAAAAATCATGGGTACAATATTACGTTCTGATTGGATTGGGTTTCCCCCTTTATTATAAAGTATATACATTTTCATCTTACTTACTGGTCTTTGAGGAATAATTCTGCCTAATGTGTGATTAAAGCAAATATGTTTTAATATACAATGAATATAAAAATATATTTATCCTCATTGATACCTGAATCCATTAATAGACTGAATGAGTAATTGCAGACTGCAAAGACACTGAATAATGCTGGTTGATTAATATTGCCCAGATAAATAATTTTGTTTTGCTTTTTTGCACTTTGACAAAAGCTGTTCTGATTTTGAATACTGTATTTTGTAGTATTGGGGACCTGTCCTATCCCATTTATTGGCTGTTACCCATACATAGGCTCAGGAGGCAGTTATTAACCTTTAGTTCAGGAAAACATATATTTGTGAATATTGTTTGATGAAGTACCAACATTTGTCCCAGTATTTAATCACACTCATTTGTTTCCCTACTCAAAAATATTTCTGATGATTTCTTTTTTCCTGTAGCAATTCCTCCATTTCACCTGTATTGCCTCTTCCCTTCATCTGTATAAGCCCTTTACCAGTTCTGTATAAATATGAAAAAATGCTAAAAACTTGCTATTAACCAAATAAATAAAAATGTGCATACACACAAACAGACATATTATGCAATTAGGTTCAATATTAATACATATAAACACATGGTAGTAAATTCTTAATGGATTAAAGTCTCATAATACTGTAGATTAAAGTTCCAATTGTTCTCTTCAAATTGCTGGTACAGAAACAGCTTATATGATCCACAGTACTTTTATTTCATAGAGAAGAGATCAAAGCAATTGAGACCATCAAGTCTGGGTTATTGTTGAGAACCAACTTTGAACTGCCTTCACGTGCATCAAAATACAGACTATTAAATTAATATATATTTATTTATATACAGACACAAGGCTAACATTCTCAGTGTGTTGTGTCTGTCTTATACACTGAAGGCATATCTTCTTGAAACAAGCTGTTTTTTAAAAGATCACTATCAAGCAATATTTACCTCAGCCTTTCTAAATGAGTGCCTGGAGCCACAGATTCTATACTTGTGCAGAATTATTTTCAAAGTTTGCATAGCCTTATTAGGAACATTGGTCTGGAGGATTTTGGCTGTGTGCTTTATGATCACTGTCACATAAGGACTTTTTGATGATGTTAAGAAACTTAACTGATGCTAAAGAATTCTAGTCTAGCATTATTATCTAGTATAGGGACAAATGCCACATCATGAACCATCTCCAGTGATACCATTCAAAGATATCATATAATCTCTTTCACTGCATCCATCCACTTATGTCCATCTGTTGTCTTCTCATTCTTCTGCATCTCTTTGGCTTGCCAAGCATAATTACATTTATCAGTTTTTATTAGTTTATAATGTAGCATGCAAAGAAAATACAAAAGTAAATAATAGGAAAAATAGGGAAGGGAAAAGGGAAGAGAAAAGTGACAGAAAGAAAAGGGGAAAATGAAACAAAAGGCATTGACTTCTGACTCCCTTTGGTACAGTAGAATCAATAACTTTTTACTTTTACATAATAGTTTAAACTAGCCATTTCTACAACAGCAAATCTATCTAATTGGTAAAACCCAAAATACACAAAAAATTGATTCTCCCTAGTAATATTTATTATTCCTTGCTCTGTGATAATAATTAAAGTAATCCTTCAATTTATATGCTGTCCATATCCTAGCAACTTTGTGTAGTTTCCAATTGTTGAATTAAAAAAAAAAACAATATAAAAACACAAAATAATAAAAATGACATGTGACATGTATATATATTCAAAACCGGAGACTTTGATTTATTTATGTATTTCATAAAGCCATTGAGCTGTAAACTAATTAATCAATTATTGCCACATCAATAGCTTCGACACATTAGAACTGAATGGCTCTGATGAAATGCCAAATATTGTACATGAATGTCAGTCTGTGAATCCGATAGGCAGCAGTGAAATATTTGCACAATGATAATAATGAACCTCGGAAATGGGTACTACCCAAAAAAATTTGTGTGGGTAAGGGGGAATCAAACAATGTTTAGGGTAAATGGAAAAAATGTTGAATTTACATCAAGTATTTGCATATTTTGGACATATACCTGTACAAACAAATAGGATTAATGTTATGATGCTGATTACTTTTAAACTAATGAATGTTTGAGACTGAGAGATATGTAAATAAGCTGGAAAGCCACACTTTGCTCATGTCTTACTCTTCCCATTGACTGAATTATTCATCTATGTCTTTCACTGTTAGGCATATAAGGGCTGCTTGCATCCGACCTCCAGTCTTTCTAGCTCAGTACTTAGCACTGACTGCCAGCTTAGCATGAAGAATTCAAACAGAAATCTTTTCCAGCCCTATTTGATGATGCTGAGAATAGATCCGGGTGCTTTGGCATGCAAAATCAAACACATGTTCTGTCACTAAGTGATCTGGAAAGAGCAACCTTTTTAATTTTTTGGACGATGATGGTCAGTTATAAAGACTTTAAAGATAAAAATGTAGTCCAGCATTATCACTTTCCAAGCAGGTATCCTTGGTCTGAAGTATTTTAAATTTGTTCTTTTCTCCTGGCCTTCTTTCAATTTGAGAAGAACTGCACTTCTAGTGGTCAGATTACCTTTTACTAGAAAAGGTCTTTGAGCATCACACATCTGATTTTCAATGCTATTTTATATACTTACTAGGGAGAAAGTCTTAGTGAACACAATAAAATAAGAACAACAGTTATAGTATATTCTTCAAATCTGTGTTGTAGTGGTTCAAAGTGCAAGCAGTGCTAATTTAAGCACTGCTTAAGTAGTGCTAATTCCAACATCAGTCTAAGCACAGGATAATGCATTTATGAATATTATAGATGAATTTAGTAGAATAACAGAGTTGGAAAGGACTTTGGAAATCTTCTAGTCCAACCCGATGCTCAGGCAGGAAACCCTATATCATTTCAGACAAATGGTTGTCCAGTCTTTTCTTAAAAACTTCCAGGGTTGGAGCATTCACAACTTCTGGAGGCAAGTTTTTCCACTGATTAATTGTTCTAACTGTCCGGAAATTTCTCCTTAGTTCTAGGTTGGATCTGTCCTTGATTAGTTTCCATCCATTGCTTCTTGTCCTGCCTTCAGGTGCTTTGAAGAACAAATTGACTCCTTCTTCTTTATGGCAACTTCCTAAGTTAACAGAAAATTCAATACAAACTACCTCAAGAATGACTTATTGGAGATGTACAGATGTTGGAAACAGGGAAAGTACTCAGGATAGATAAGTTGTTCTTCTGGTCACATGACAAGAGGTAGCGATCTTCACTGAGCTGGAAATGAAGCTCAGGTGCAGGCAATCCAATGTAAAATCCTTCTAAAAGAACATCGCTATTGCATGGCATTGTTTTTACACGTAAATATCCTAGCTTAAGTCCTCTAGATTGAATGGTGAAACAAAAAGATCTGGTTCCAACCTGCTTCATTACACGTGCGTATTTAATCTATCCAAAGTGAGCAGATTTGTCCTTGTTATTTTATGGAAGAAATAGTAAAAATTAGATTTTCAAAAGGATTACTGTGATAGATTTCTATACTGTTGCTTAAGTAGATGTCTACATTGTTCCTTAGCTGCTGCTTCCAAATGAGTTCATAATTTATATTTTCATGAAGCAGAAATGTAAGATTCATGCAGGATTCACCCTCAGTTCATTTTTTTTTTAAATCTAGGAAAATGCTAGAAATCCCACTAGTAGCTTTAAACACCAAGCGGGAGAGAACTAACCTGGACCCCTGTGTCAAGTACTTCTGGAAATTTCACAGAGATTGACTAGCCACAAGGTTGTCTGAAATACTTTTTGTAGTAGAGTGAGAAATTGAACCTGGATCTTCTGACACTCACTCCAACATTGCTGGTATTAATGGTTTCAATTTTTTCGATATATAAAGAAGATTGCATTGAAGATTGAGGTGAAAATGTCTAGTCTGAGAAACAGTCGGGGGTCCCTATTAACTTTGCATATAATGGGAGATGCTGTCCTACTGATATGTGAGGATTTACATTTCTGTGCTATTAATATAAATAAGAGATACTGTTTATGCATAAATGCTCTGAGATTAAAGAGGAAATGTAGTCCAGAGTCTGGCTTTGAGAAGATGCATTTTTAAAAGTTGAAGAAAGAAAACTGGCTGCTTTACCTCTCATTTAATAGCTTTTCAGCACATTCTCAGCCAATATGCTGCTAAAAAATACTTTGACTTTTAAGTAATGAGAAAGGATAATATCGGAAATAAATGAACACACTAACATGTTCAGAATGTTGACATTACATGATCCTATCATGAGATTCAGCACTGATTATTCTTTATAGTATTCTTTTCATATGAAACACTGAATCAAGTTCTCCTTTTAATATTTTGGTATCTATCCAGAGTGCTATTAAGTGTTCTTATGGCAGCTTCTTTTAATCTTAGCCAACTTTCTCATTATTACATGATTTCATTTTCTAGCATTTAAATGCTTTTTGTGAGTCACTATTAAGTGCATTTTTCTACTTTCTATTTATTTATAGAATTGCTGCATTAGAGCAAGATAGTGCTCCTAAATAATACAACTCCTAGCATTGTCACATGTATTGAAAAGGGTGTAGCCCAAAGTCCCCTTGGTACTTTTCTAAGGAGCTTGGGGATGGTCACCTCTGGTGCACATTACAGCATTTCTAGAAAATTCCTTGATGGGCTCAAGGAAGCCTCAGGTTGACCATCTTTCGCACGTATTGTGAGGTTCCCCACAATCTACACCAGAATCACTCACCCTGAGAAATGCCTCAGTAAATGATGCAGGAGGAGGCTCCTGCAGCACTCACTGTAGAAGGCTCCTCTTAGCCTTATTCTAAGATGCAATAAGCTTAGAGAACTTCCTGAAGTTGACCAAAGGGAAGCAAAATTGTGCAAGCCAATGAATGTCCTAAACATGTTTTTTTTTCAAAAGGCAACTGGACTTTCTTGGTTTTTTTTTCCTTGAAAATGTTTCACTTCTCAACCAAGAAGCTTCTTCAGTTGTGAAAGTTCTTCA
>JANHJO010000514.1:0-10896 GCA_032468235.1 Pseudoxyrhopus heterurus
AGGGAGTGCAATACACATTTAATTTTACACATGTTAACAGCTGCTAGAATTCTGAGGGATACACATTTAATTTTACACATGTTAACAGCTGCTCACAACTCTGAGGGAGAATCAACTCAATTTAATCCAACTGAGGTAGATTTTGAGTCCGCTTTAATGCTACCCACGGAAAAGCAACCCTTTCAGTCAACTAATTCTATATTTTCTAAAAAATAATAATAACCTACACAAACTCCTTCCTCCCTCCCTCCTCCCCCCCTTCCCCAAAAACAAAAGTTTGGTATTTGCCTTTATCGCTTTTCCAGTGAACAAGGAACCAGTTGAACTGCTTCTGAAGGTCCTGGTCTGGTTCATCTGAATTAATCCTTTATGGTGTTGTAAGGCAATGCGAGCAGTCACACCTGATCCTGTAGGGCTTCGATCAACCTATTTTAGAAATATATGACCTGTATTTTTGTTCACTGTTCTATTATGCAAATCAACAATTATATTCGTATCTATGCCTATTCACTTTCATCTTTACAGGTATTCATACCTATATAACTCCCTTTGGAGTTCATCATTCCAATGGGAATAATTATGTTTGGGGGCTGAAACATCCTAGAATAAGGCTTACTGGAAAAGAAGAGAGTGACAGGCAATCTCCTGTAAATAAACAGAGCAAACCTCACTCCCTCTAGTACTGAAGTTGTTATCTAGGTGAGTAATGAAATGTCTGCATGATAACAATCAGGCTCAGAGAACACCAACAACCCCATCCTAAAATAATATTGACTTCAGCTTATTATTCAGTACTAATATGGAGAGTGTTTGTGCCCATAAAATTAGAATTCTGTCTTTATAAAGTCTGTACAGAAGGGAGATATCAATGATACTGTAAATATTGGACTTCAATAGCAACCATCATGCTGGGTGGGTTTTACAAGTTGTAGTTCAATATTTAAAGCTGGGGCATCATGCTCAAGGCCCTTAGCTCTCCAGATAACCCTGTCCAGCCTGTGCCTCATTTAACATCAGCAGGAAAACCAGCCAGAAGTAGGGAAACCACTAGCTGGCCTTGAACAGGTACTACAGCTCCTTCGTTAGGCTAAAGAGAGTGTTGCTATATACATAAGCTAAACAGGCTACACATCTACCTCTACCAACCAGATTCTGCTGTTTAGCACGGAATCTCCCCACAACATTCCCTCCACTGCTTTTTGAACTTATCAGGTGGGAGTTACAGTTTGTTTGGAATCCCAGCACAGTATTAGTGCTGTCTCTTTTCTGGCCTTTCTTTGAAGAGCAACCTGAAATTGAGTAAATTTTCAGAAATTGTATTTTCTTACAAAATATTTCTTTTCTTCCTAGGATTTTCCCTCAAGTCTACTTTTTCCCCCAGATCCATTATTTGCAAAAAGAACTTGACCAAGTTGACTTGTCTTAGCCTGACAACTTGAGCTGAAAGAGTATCTGGCCCAATGTCACTTAGTCTTCTGGTGTCTAGCCTGGGGCCTTAACCACTAGACCAAACAGACTCTGGCAATACGTGACTAATTACAACCAAATTTGCCATTCTTCTTGAAGGACATTGCCAGTACCAGTTTTATTTCTTGGCAGAATAGAAAACTCAGGCATAGAATTCTTGGGAGATAAATTCTTATGATTAGGTTCAACTACATTGCTATTCAAACCACAATCAAATCACATACTGTATTGATTTTATTCTAGGACAAATAGAAATTTTAATTTATAAAAGCAGACATTCAGGTCTGGCTCCCCTGCCTTTCACATTGCAGATTCTACTTATTTTCCATCTCTAGCAAGAGTCATGGTGAGTACTTATATTTTTTCCCTGCTATTTCTAGGACATTGGTGGACAGGGATCCAGTTGAGGGCTATTCAACTAAGGGTTACTTTTTTATGATAACATCTCAGGATCTTTCCTCATGCATGCTTTATTACCTGTGCATCTGCAAATATACATATATTATTTGTAGGTTCATCATTGAATTCATCTTTTCCGTCTGTCAGTATAGTTCCATAAATGAAAGCCATCTCTTCAATAAGAGGATGGTGGACTTTGAACTAGAAGAAGAAACAAAATATTTTAGAGTCATTTATTAAAATGTAACCAGAGAAATGATCTAACTGCTCCATTAGACCTGCACACAGTATCAATGTCCCTATTCAGGCAGAGATTTGAGTACTTCACTGTAATTTCTTACATGGAAAAACTAGTTGGAAATATTGTAAGCAAAGTTTTACATTTATATTAAAAAAAGAAATCAGATATCAGAAGATTAATATAGCAACCATCTAGTCAGAAGACTGGAAGAGAATTATAACTGAATATACCATAGTTCAGCTTTTGTTGGAGCACTTTAAAATTTTGATCTATTACTCTATATAAGAAGAGTTCTGAAAGATTAAATCCAAAGCCATCAAGTCAAGCACTGGTCACCAGTGACTGATCAATAGATAAAAAAATTCAAAGAATGGTAGCTGCTATGCCAATAGCAATCTTCTAACATTCCCCAAGAGTTAGTAGTTAAATGATCTTATGATTCAGGCATCTAACAGTTAATTACCCAATTTACACTTGTTCCTATTCCCCCCACTGTATTCATTCAGAATGGCCAGAATACAGGAATCTATTTCTAAACTAAAGTTATTTGATATATTATTATTATTATTATTATATTATTGAAAACGTATTCCTGATCTGCTGCCAGTATTTTAAAAAGGTTAATTACATTTTTCATTGATTTCAAATAACAACTCTCTGATCTGCAAAATGATGCATTTAGCTAGTAAATACAATACAAAGCCATGTTAAATGTACCTGAGCCTTTACGGCTTCTGTTACTGCAGATGCTGCATCTACAAGATCCCTAATTTTTGAGGAACATACATCAAGGCCTAATTGTTCAGCACTGAGAAATGCATAGAAAGCACCCCCATAGCCAACATCAAGGACGACTTTTCCATAGCCAGGAACATTAATGGTTATATCTGATAATCAAGTAAAAAAAAAAAAAAGGGAATGGAGAGGCAAGAGATAAAAGTTACATAAATATCATCAGTGTTTATTATTTTTATATTTATTTTGTTCAATAATTTATTCTTAAGGCAACCCCACCCAAAAAAGAATGTTAAAATCTGTAATCCAGATTCCCATCTATTCTTATTACTAATATATCTGAAGATTCCCTAAATATAGTAATACTTCCTTCTTGTGTCTTTGTCATCTTTTTCTGGTTTCAATCTTATTAGTGCCATTATTCAGCATTATTTATAGAGGAAATTACATGGGTAGCAGGATATTATATACTACTTCTTATTTATTACTGAGGCAGAAGACATTTCATCTTCAGAAGAACTTCAAGAGCAGAAAGTAAATAAAAATTACTGTGGTGATTATAGGAGCTATAATCAAACGACGTAACTATAATCACAATGATACAACATATATGGGGGTAACTGAGAGTGATTTGATTAATACAGGGATCTACATGCATTTAAAAAACAAAACGTACAGGCTCACTAAGGTAATCATGAGAAGCAGTGTAGTACAGAGAAGCATTCCTTCCATGAATCAAAGTTAAAGCCTAAGGAATAGCAGAAAAGAGGTTAATTACAGTAGATTTACATTATCAATCACCAAAAACATGCAGGTCAGAAAGCAAGTTTTCAATTTTCCAACTGAGCTACACCATTTTATATCAGTTAAAATATATATGTGACCAAATGATAATTGAATTGGTATATTATTAAGGATGCCAACATTTGAAATAAGATGCTTTACTCTACTCTAAGTATTTATCTCCTATGATCCTTTAGGGGAAAAAACACAGAGCTATGTATAAGAATAACTTATAGAGGCATTTATACCTGTTTCTTAAACCATTTTCTCTCAGGATATTTATAAATAATGGAGGACCCCAAAAGGCTTCTGTTAGTATGGGTTACATTTATTGATATTTATCTTTAAAAAAAAAATAAAACTGACATATCTGATGCTATCATTTCTCTTGACCATTTGATAGGATATTTTGATATTGTATTATTTTTCAACAAATGATGGCAAACCATTATAACCACAGATCCCCGAGAGGATCTTGGGCGAACCCCTGGGATCCTAGGAGGACCACACTTTAAGAAACATTGAATAGAAACCAAGAACCTGAATTTGACAAATTAGCTCAGTTCTAGTGATGGCAATATATACAGCTAGTAAATTGGGAAAGATTACTAGGATTTGGAACAATCAAGTTCTTTCTCTGGCTATTTTAAATACTACAGATTTTAAACACCACCTTCTTTCCATTTGAATTTAATATCTGTAGAAATCAGTAGATTTCTGTTGGTTGACTTGACCAATACAGCAAACCCAAACTCAAATCCTGGTCATTTCCCAGATAAAATATTTTAACACATTCTAGATGGGGCTGCCCTTGAAAAGCATCCAAAATCTGCAGCTACTACAAAATGTGATGGTGCAGGAAGTTATGTGCACTTCAAGATCACTATACATTACACCTTGGTTTTGCAAACTGCATTAGTTGCCAATTTGCTCCTGGTTGTGAGGTGCTTTTTATTACCTATAAAGCCTGTTACATCTACCTGTCCCATCAGATCTGGCAGAAGGGGCATGTTGCAGGGCACATCTTCCATTCAACAGAACCCAGGAGAGCCTTTTCTGTTGTCCTGTCTTCTGAACTGTATCCTCCACAAGGTTACATTGGCCCCAGCCTTGTCGATCTTTGGAAGCCCCTGAAGGGGATCCCAGGGACATGGGGAGCCTGCAAGATGATTGCATTGTATTGCCTATACACAGTAAGCTGACACTTTCCTAGGCTTTTATATTTTAATTTATACCAGTGTATTATCCCACACCCGAGCTAGATATTTGCCACTATTGCAAGTGTCGTTTTAATTTGTGAGCTGTCTAGAATCACATGAGATGGGCAGCTATATAATCTTAAATACATCATGCCCTTAAAATGTCAATTAAGGGCAAAAACTTTCTGGTTTTTCTTTGAAGATGTTTTGCTTCTTATCCAAGAAGTTGCTTCACAGCTGAAGAAGCTTCTTGGATGAGAAGCAAAAATGTCTTCAAAGAAAAACCAGAAAGTCCAGTTGCCTCTTGAAAAAAGCACTTTTGGGACAACCATGACCTGGATGACTGAGAATTTCCAGAACGATGATGATATAGGGAGCCCACTTTGAACTTGCGCATTGTCTCACAACGAGGAAGGCGGGGGGAAAATACATGCACGAAGAAGGCGGGAAGGTTAGGGTAGGATTAGGGTTAAGTGGGGTCCCTATATCATCATAGTTCCGAGTTTCCATAGGCATTTAAGGGTAAAAAGTGGCATTTAAGGGTAAAAAGTGAAGTCAACGGTGGACTCCAACTCCCAAGAATCCCCGAGCCAACTTGGCTATTGCTTAGAATGCTGGGAGCTGAAGTCCATCTATTTCTGGAAGGTGCCTTAAGTGGAGAGACGGTCCAAGAGCGGGTTGAGTAGCGCCACCGTATCCCTACCGGTAGCCGCAGCGAAGGCAGGCACGCTGTGGAAACGAACGCGGCTTCCACTGCGCTGCCCGTCCCAGGACGCAAAAGCCGTGACGGGCCCGCAGGGGCAGTGAATGGTGAGGGCGGTCTCGCCGGGGGAAGGCGAGGGCTGGCAGAGGCCGTAGTCGAGGGCAAAGCGGCCCAGGCAAAGGACGGCGTGGCCGCACATGGAGCTCGCGCCCTCGTTGTGCACGAAGAGGGCTCCGAGGGCGGCTTCGGGCAGCTCGCTGGGCACCACCAGGGCGCCGTACATGTCGCGGTGTCCGCGGGGTTCGTGCATCAACAGCCGCCTCACAGCGTCCAGCTCCGGGGAGTCCAGCAAGCGACGCCGCCGACTCAGGAGAGGCAACTCAGGCCCGGCGGGGTCCAGCAATCCCAGCCCGCCCGGCACCACCACCCGGAGCGGCTCCCCTCCCGCGTGCATCTCCACCGTACGGATGGCCGGGCTGCCTGGCGCGCGCGGGGGCAGCCAATCACCGCGATCGCCCGCGGACATTTTGAACGGCTTTTCTTCGGTTCGGACCAGCGCCTCTCTTCAACCCACCGACCCCCCCAGGCCCGCCCATTAAACGCGTCACGAATGGGGCGGGCGTCATCGGAATGAGAATTTTAATTTTCAATCAGAATAGAGCTGGAAGAGACCTTGGAGGTCTTCTAGTCGAGTCCCCTGCTGAAGCAGGAGACTCTATACCAGGGGTCTCCCAACCCTGGCAACTTTAAGACTTGTGGACTTCGACTCCCAGAATTCCTCAGCCAGCCAAAGCTGGCTGAGGCATTCTGGGAGTTGAAGTCCACAAGTCTTAAAGTTGCCAAGATTGGAGACCCCTGCCCTATACTATTTCAGACAGGTGATTGTCCAAAGAAAGGCAAAGCCTCTGCACTGTTGCGTAGTTGGGGAATTCTGGGAGTTGATCTCCACGCATCTTAAAGTTGCTGAGGTTTAGAAACACTATCAAAAACGGAACACAAACGCATGAGAGATCCAAGATTATCAGTCTCCCTTTCCAACATGATAAACTACTGTAATCAGTTTTGCTCAACCCTAGCTTCTGTCAAGCCATAGTTCTTTATGTAGTTATAATCTTAATGTTAGCTATATAATTCAAGAATACATTCACATTTTCTTTAGAATTGCATTAATCACCCAGGTTGGTTAATCATTGGTCTTAATCATCAGGTTTATAGACAATGCAGACAATGGGGAGGCAAGCCCATATCTTAAGGCAGGTGTGCAGTTGTGGCTTCACCTGTTGCCAGTATTGTCACTCACTGCTTCCTGGTGCTGGAGCAGGTAACATCCTTCTCTTTGGACTTCAACCCATTGCAAATGCGCCTTGGACGTATATTTTTCATACCCACCAGAATGGATGGTTTCATTCTAGCAGCAGTCCCAACTCTAATTTGCTGCAGTGCTCAGGAATGCCCAAAAGGTTGCTGTTCCCGCTGAGCTGTTATGTTATCTGCTGTTTGGAAGTTGATATTTTATTTTTATAATTTTGTAGTTGATCTAACAAGTTAATGAACAGACTGTAGAGACTTATGATGCATTCACCTCCTACATCTCCCATGTGCACTCATTTGGCCAGGTAAAGTCTTATTCCTTAATCCTGTGGATAATATCACATTGTTGAAATTGATTCAGATAGTTTCTAGTAATTTTGTTTTATACAATATGATTTAACAGAGTTGGAAGGGACCTTGTAGGCCATCGAGTCCAACCTCCTGCCCAAGCAGGATCTATTGTGTGTCAAGCCAATAAGGGGAATTAGGTTCCTGATTAGCAATCATAAATATGGTATGTAATTGTGTATGTAATGTAGATCATCCTGCATATGCATCCTAACAATTTTATAATTGGACCAAAAACTATCTTTTTCATGAAGCATAAACCATAAAAATGCTGGTGTATCTAAGTGTCCCAAAAGAGCAGTACACTTTCAGAATGTTCATGTATATTTAAAAACCCTTCTAATTCTTGTTGCATGTTTAATCTTTTTTTTTTTTAAATGTTTTATATTGTCAATTTATATTGTATTGTTTTTATTGGAATTGTTTGTTGTGAGCCGCCCGGAGTCCTTCGGGAATGGGCGGCATAGAAATTCAAATAAATAAATACATAATAAAAAAGGTCCTTTATTAAATTACATAAATGGTAACTCGTTTATATTATAACACAAGACCTGAGTGATATGACAAGATATGGCAACAAAGCTACATCTTTTTTTATATCCACCCATAATTCCTAGCTGCTGGCAGATTGTTGGGGAACATAAATTATTTAGATAGACTACATTTAAGCTAAATAGATAAACTAGATTACACTACACTACACTAGACAAAACTAGACTAGTTTAAAAACCCTTTCAAATATTCTAACTTCACCAGATTAAATTTTACAGATCTACAAAAAATTGTCTGAAGTTGATTTTTCCAGATATTTCATATATTTAAGGGAGTGCGTCTTCATTATTTCTAGCTCTACGGGCAAAAAGAGTTCTGCATCTTGGCTCGGGCATTCCCGTCCTCCCAGGTTACGTTCCCTTCAGCGCAAGCGCAGGAAGTAAACATCGTCACACGACCTGGAAGGCGGAACATAAATAACAGCTTGTGGGTTTGGCTTCCCCGCCTACTTAAGGGCAAGCAGATAATCGAATCAGCAAAGGGGTTGCGGCATCTGAGCCAACATCTGATTGGCTGGCTATTTGAGTGCTGTCAAAATCCCGAGTCTTTGTTGTACTTCCGTCGCGGCCGGATTGGAGCAAGATGGGTGAGTTTGAGCTGCGGAGACGGTCTCGCTATGGTTGTGGCCAGTATTAATGTCGCCTGTAGCTCCACAGACCAGGCCGACCAGATTACTAGGAACAATAGCAGGGGTTGGTTTGTAGCTTGTGCGCTTGGCTTGAACGCCACTCACTTGAAGGAGGACAATCCTCCCAATAACTCCGGAGAAAATCGCCTTCCAGAAAAGGGTCGATTGCTCTATCGCCGTGCAAAAAGTGGTGCTTTGCGTAATTTTCTGATGCTGCTACTTCTCCCTCCTTAACTTTTGTCATTATTCCAGGGTTTTTGGTAGATTTTTTTTCTCTTTCTGATCTTTATAATTAGAATGGGATTCTGTTATCGGGTATTGTGTACACCTGGACATTGTGTGACTTAAGGGCAAGATAAACAAAAAACCAGTAAAATAAGAAAATGCATAGATGCGATCATGGTGCTCCCTTTGCGTAACATCAAGCAAAATCTAGACAAAAGAGTAAGAAATAAGCCAAAAAGATTATAAAGTAAAAATTAAGGAAAGGTAATATATTTTCTGTTATTTCAAAGGTAATATAAATCTAGGTCTCAATATCAGTCTTATCTTCCCAAACCATCCTTGCTTCCACCACACCCAACATTGTTTTGTGCATTCTTTTTTGTTCTTTAAACAACTTTGTATACTACCCAATACTTTTCTGCAAGAATTTGCATGTCTTAAAAATTCTCTATTCATTCTTTAATCTTTGATAAAATTTCACCATAAGAAATACATCTGTTTTTCTAGTTTTTTGCCATTCATTTACATGTATAATGTGCAGTTGTTCACTATCTTGTCTTTGAAACATTAATTTTCAGATCCATATATCTCATTGCACTGCCTCCCAATAGATTTCTGGCTGCAATTCAAGGTGCTATTGTCACCCTTCATGAGGTCAGTTACATGTGACACTGTCTTTCCCAGATGGTTTCTGCCTATCCCACCAAATAGAGCAGAATGGGCATACTCCTAGTCCTATCAGCGAAGCAGTGTCATAGGCAATAGGAACGTTGCCTTCTTTGTTCTGTTTTTTGGTCTCAACCTTCCCCTGAGATATAGACAACTCCACCTCTGTTTGCCTTCTGGAAGACTGTGAAGACCTGGCTTTCCCTCCAGATCAGGGTATTCATAGAGGTTTGGTGTGGGGTAATTGTGTTCTCTGATTGTTCTTGTTGCATTCTGGCCAAAATCTACAAATACTGTATTGTCCTTGTTAGCAGAGAATGAAGCATGTAGCACAAGGTCAACTAAATGTTAAGCTAGTCTATGCTTTCTCTAGTTTACTAAAATCATTACTGTATATAGAAGCCTTGCAATGACCAGCACTATGATGGCTGATAGAGTGCAATTTCTATGAAGCTATCAAGTAATGATTATGGTATATAGAAAATTGCATAAAATCAGGTGACATTTTATATATAAAAGAGTCATAGAAAGATTCAAGAATTATTCACTCTTTTTTGGTTTAAGTTGTAGAAATTCAGCCAGACTGCTTTGGACTTTATTGTGGAAGAACATTGGAAATTATAAATGGAACTGAAATTCATGGTGATTGTGGGGTAAGTTGTAGTTTTGGCAACTTTTCTGAATAGGGTATGTTGCATTTTGTAACTGTTGTTGGGCATGACTAGATAAAAGGTTGGGCTGAATGTTTGCATGAATTGCTTTTATGTAAATAATCAAATAGATAGGAAAACTAGATAAAACATTTTAAATAAATTAAGTAAAGACTTTATAAAATAGATTGTGATAAAATTTTTACAGGTATGTCCCAGAGGACAAAGAAGTGATGCCTATAAAATCTGCCGCGAATGTACGGGATCTCCAGAACGCTATGATTGGCTTTATCTTGGATTTATGGCAATGCTACCTCTCATTCTGCATTGGTTCTTCATTGAATGGTATTCAGGGAAAAAGAGGTAAATATTTATTAAAACAAAATAAGGTTTTTGCTTAATATTTAACTTCAAAATACACTAACTTCTCAACTGAATGTGTAAAAAAATCAGTTATTTATAAAGAGATGCGTACAAATCTGTACATTTGTCCCCTTGGATTTTAGCTTCTATTTAATTCTTGTTCATTTTAATCATTTTTATATTTATACTTTTATTATGTAAACTGCTCAGAGTCTATTAGACAGCGAGATGTATGGCATATAAATAAACAAGTACAACCCACAACCTTGTGAAATATAAATTCAATAGTATAATAATATAAAGACATTTTTAGTTCAGCTCACTTGCTATGAAAATACAGTTGCAGTTTTCTTAGCAACAGTGCAGAAGCAGTTTGCACAAGTACTTCTGCAACAGTGCAGAAATAGTATGTATTGGCTTTTTCCAGGGTTTTTTTTTCAGCTTTTCACTCTAGCCTACAATCCTGAGATTCCATAAATTTCCCACCCAAATTCTTGTTGTTGTTGTTAGTTGTGAAGTTGTGTCTGACCCATCACGACCCCATGGACAATTCCTCCAGGCCTTCCTGTCCTCTACCATCCCCCGGAGTCCATTTAAGCTCACACCGACTGCTTCAGTGACTCCAT
>JANHJO010000518.1:26772-38198 GCA_032468235.1 Pseudoxyrhopus heterurus
CCTGCTTTAAATTTAAGATCTGCTTCAGAAGTTAGGCAACTGAATAGTATTTCTTTTCAGTGCTGAAACCACAGTCACGGAAAATGTTCTCTCAGAAACTTTGGTAGCCTCAAGTCTGTGCAAAGACTTTATTTGGAAATTTGATCCAAGAGTGATTTAATCACTGCAACAAATGAACTTTCCAAATTGGTTGTTTCTGTATCAATCCAACATTTAATAGCCTCAAAGAATACTGATTTTTTAAGACAAACCAGCTTGATTCAACAATCAAGTTCACAGGTTCAGATTCAGCCAAATATTCAGAACTGGATCTGACCTGATCTGCACACTTCTAGTAATCATTATTTTTTATCATTTAGGACCTGTTACATCCTTTCATTATCTAGAGCTTTAAATAAAATATTGGCTGCTGAAGCTCTTATTGATTGGCTCTTTCAGATTTTATTTCATCTTCTCCTGCTATATAAATTGTGCTTGTACATGCCAGTTAATTATGTAGGAAGCTTTTAATTGGAAACTGATTCTAACATTGCAGTTTTGAAAGTCTGTATGTAAATACTTGAAGCAGATAAATTGCTTTGAACAGCTGGAGGAAAAAAATCCGTTCTGTGGATTATGTGCATATTTATGACTCATCCTATATGAAGAAGATGGTTACAGAAAATGAATGCAAGGGAAAGATAGCAGCTTAGCTATTGCCATGCTGTTGCCTTTATTTGCTGTATTTGTCTGTGTTACCTACAGGAAGTAGAACACCCCTTTAAAAATAGAATATTGTATCTTTGAAATTAGGGTGCCAAAGAATTCAATAATTTTTCACATGACCCATTGAAACAAATATGTTTCTAATCTATTTACCTTAAGGTGAAATGCTAAGCTTTCAAATTCATTTATGAGGTGACATGGAGATGATATGATAGCTTAGCAGAGGGACTCAACCCCCCCTTTCCAAAACCTAATAATATTCTCAACATTTGTATAGAATTAAATGGATTGTGAACCATTGTTTTTACTCAATGTTTTCATGGACAAAAATAGAAACTTTAAGAATTACTCCAATATAATATTGCTGATAGGGTTTTGTTTTTAATTAGTTAGTATTAGAAAAATGTTGTTTATCTTACTTAATTGTCTGGGATTCCTGTTATATCATTGTTTCCCTACAAAGGGAAATATATTATATTTCACTCCAGAGGTACTCTTGGGGGGGATTAATTCCTGGGAGTCCAAGGTAAGCTCAATTGTATTTATTTTTAATTTGTACCTAAGGTCTATGACCAATTAATCATGTATTAACTACAGCTTTATTCTACATCTGCTATCTTAGCTACCAAGATTTGCTAGTGACCTGACTGGTCGGCTAATCAGTTCCAGCAACCATATTTCTTAATGGCATGTTGATGTTTCAGGAGAACATCTGGGAATACTACACTAACAAGTGAAAGAGATGTTGGGAGGGAAATAAAAGAGTAAGGCCAATAAAATTTTAGGTCAAAGAAAAGAAATTCAAATACTACATTAACTGAGCCACTTTGGAGCATAAAACAAAACAAAGCAGCAGACAATTTGGATATCAGAGTTCTTTAGAATTTCAACGCCCAGGAAATGTACTTCAGATTTATGGTACCTTCCAACTGTAATAAATCTTTGTTCCTTCAAACAGAAGCAGCCAGATAATGAAAGAAGAAAGTATCCCGCAGTTCATGTAAGCAACCTGCTTCAAAATAAAAAAAAACAGGAAAACAGGGGCAGGAAAAGATAAGAGAGAAACTGGTCTCTAGAAGGCTGTTCCACATTTTTCACTCAGGACCTGTGCACAGAATTCTATTTGCTGCCCTTTCTGTCCCAGAAAACCTAAAAAAGATCCTTCCAATTTTATAAATTTTATTGCTCCCTAAACTTGGGCACATGTTGATTGAATGGCAATCATTATTCATTCTTTTTATACTTTATCTAAAGTTAATGCCAAAGCTGTACACTATTTTCTTCCCAATACAGTCATCTATTAGGAACTAAACTTCTGAAAATGATGCACGGTTGATGTGTAATGGATAAAAAAATCTAAATCTATTCATCAGAAAGTCATGGTTCAAATTTTCCTATTCCACAAGCTCTTGAGTTGTTCTGAAGTTATTCTTTCTCTGCTTCAGTTGTCATCCTACCATAACTGAAGTGCAAAATAATAATGTTAATTTATCTTACATGGCTGTGCTAAGAATCACTATTAAATAGCATACTTAATCTATATACTGGAAAACATGACACAGATTTTGATTTCCTATTTTATAGAAACGTCACTGCTACCATTGCTACTACTCTTAATCATCAATATATGTGGAACTCTGCACAGCAGCATAAAAATGTGTGTAGGATTAAGAAACAGTCAAATATAAGAAGAGATTAGAAAAAAATGCAATTTGTTGGTTCAGAAATATAGGCCAAATTACAAAATAGCATGAAACCATTTCAGTAAGATCTGATTAGAACCAAGTGTATGTAAGGAGATTAAAAACAAGAGATATAGAGAGGTATAGATCAGGAAAAAAATCCAGTACACTCTAGAAAAATCCTATTTTAAATGGTGATACAATATTAATTGAATGTTCATAATGTGGTCCGTGAGTTATTAAACTTGTTATGCTAGAGGTGGGTTTCAGGTCATCAACAGAGGCATCTGCAAAATCTTATGATTTTGTCAAAATGACTAACCAAACATCAGGACAGAAGGATACAAACACCATCCCTTTCATAGGAACAGGCAACAATATATTGTATAATTGAATGCTTGTTTGTCATCTTTTGGTTTCTCTTCCCCACCTCCATGGATGTTTCTGTTTATCAACAGTTCATCAGAAGACTTTGACATTCCAGGAAGCTTTGTGGACAGGAAAGTTCATGGAAACCAGCAGAATTCACATGACATAGGAAGGAAATGCTGCTTTCTGGAATACCCATCTTCCTGCAATGCACAGAAGGAAGTAGTAGAGATGCCGCTTGAGAAGCATCATATAATGGACTTTGCAGAACCTAAGAAAGAGGAACATTATTTGCAAAATATAGAATGATATGGAATGCCTGCATATTCCTCCTTTATCAGGCAAATACCTGATGGCTAGCAAGAGGATTAATAAAAAGCCGCCTAATTAATTTAAAGATAAATGGAGAGATAATATTGATAAGACTATGAGAATCTATCTTGGTTGTAAGTAGCTGCAAGAGCTTTGCAGAACCACTTTTTAATATGGTGACTACTGAGGGGCAGAGATGTCAAGCAAGGAATTATGTCTTTATTCCTCTTTGTTTCCATTGTAATTTTCCTAATTAATGGTTGATCAATCTTAATACTAGTTATCCCACACAAACCCAGCTGTTAGTTGGATTTTTCTTAAACACAGGTTTAGCACAATTTGAATAAGGTGCACCCCATTTTAAAAGTGGGATAATTGGCAGCATTGGGCAGATATTGGTGCACTGGAAATTTTTTCCAAGACTGTCCATAAACCCACATTAGTATTAAACTCAAGTTTAAAATAACCAAGCTAACAGCTGCATTGTGGGATTGTGCTGTGCAGTGCTCTGAAGGAATCACAGCTACTGCATAATACAATCCTCCTCCCCATGCAGTCTTACTTGCTACCTTCTACAAGCTATGGAGCAGCTGACAGGGCTGAAGATGATTTTCTAACGGAGGAATTGGTCCAAAAGAATAGGACATGATGGCTAAAGTCATGTAAGTAAAGTAATTTCACTCTAAGCAGCTGATCTCTAGCTAGAGAAGAAGTGACAAGTGAAGGGAAAAGTTTAGGCAGATTACTAAAGTTATACCCACCTTGCCTCCCATACACCACCCCAATCCTTAGGCAAGGAAAAATTAACTCTGTTAGTGTTACATCTGCAGGTTGAACCATCTGTCAAGACAATTACCAGCAGTGTTACGATTAGCAGCTGACTTTTCTGGCAGTTGGTAATGTTGAAGACAGAAGAGCAGACTTTCTTATAGGCAATGAGAACACTATCCCCCAGCCGCAAAGTAAAACAAAGCAACCGGCATTGGTAATAGAGGCAGTAAAATCTGTGCCAGTTTAGTTTCCTGTACCTCAGATGATAGAGAGCATTTTAACTAAGCTGGAGGAAGATTGCATACATTCTTCCCTTTATCTACTTTCTACAAAAAATTAACTTCCTTCTTCTCCTTTCTTCCATAAAGAAGAATGAAGACGTAGGCATACAAGCTTTCTACCAGATGTGAAGTTCCCTTAGTAAAATTTCTTATTTGGCCTTTGAGACCTAGAATATTTGCTTGTAGAATGTGTTAATGGCCTTGATTCTGTTTACTGAATACAGACCACAGTAAGTGAACCAAAAAATGCCAATATTTTTATGTACACAAGGTCCCATACCATTTGCATACATAAAAAGAATATCAAAAAGCCCAAAACTAGTTTACAAACACCTTAAAGTAAGTGCAATAGGCTTCTTCCTAGCAAACCTTTCACTAGAAAAAACAAATACTAGATGGATTTTCTGGTGAGATCTTGCAGGCCATGAAAAGCAAAATTTCTGCCCACCAAACACTGCAGCAGATATTATTTATATTCCCAGAGAAAAAGAGGTTTAATTCCTCTTGAACCTAAAAAGTCACACAGAAATAGGCACAATGCATAACAATAGATGTGAATACTTAAAAATATTTTCTAATTGAAAATACTAATTCAATTTTATGCTTGCAGTTTGCCAGACAAGGTCATATGTAGAAAGTTTAGGTTTGCCTTCTGTACATGCTATACTCATATGATGATAATGATTCAGAACCAAAATATACAGTGATTAAACTTTGTTGTTGAATTTCTTAAAGTGAGAATAGTAGTTTCCCCCCCACAAGTAAAATAACGTTTTTAAGAAGAAAATAAGAGAAGAATACATTATAAAAACTTTCTGTGCACACCATTGTCCTGTTCCTGCCAACCATTCACCTCCCCACACTTACCTCCATCACTTAAGTTACCATTTACAATTCTATAACAGATTGATATTTTGTTGGTGAATATTTAATAGAAAAATCATTTAGTGTAAAAGCTGAGTGAAAATGAAGCTGAGTACCAAATACCATTTTCTGACAAAAAAAAAAATTGCATCACACTTGCATCATACTTTATTATCCCTACTTTGTTCTTTTCCCTACTTTAGACAGAGTGACCAAACCTGGGCTGCAACACTAGGGGGCCACAAAGAGCCTTTTTTACTAACATCACATGGTCATCCGGGGTTTTTTTTAGACCAAGCATAGCAGATCTAACCTTCATCCAATGTATAAAAAGCAAGAGCAGAATAAATCAATCCAAGAATTTCAATACATACTGTACATAAAACTTCATTTATCAGTGGAGAGCAAGTTTCAATCAGTGAGTTTATAATTTAAAACAAAAGAAAACAAAATCAAACAAGACCAACTGCACAGAATTCAAGACCTTGGTTTTACTCCTGGAAATGAATGAAGAAGAAAAATATCTCCTTGAAATCAATTGGGAAACCCTTAACGATTTCTTTCATTGCTATCAGCCTGCCTATATAATATGCCTAATTAGATACTTCGCTGATTTGCATTTATTATATCAACATCATAGATTTAATATTTTAGGACTCAGATTTTATATATACACTTTTTAGCCTGACCGCAGTTATAAGTGTCATAAATCATACATATAATTTCCTAATTATATTTCTTATTTCTTCATTGTATAAATCCAAATGTTTAAAAGTTCTATGGAAGGACTGTCATTTCCACTTATATTATTGCAATGCACTGTGTAAAATCTGGGGAAAGTTCATTCATCACAGTAATTTCATCTAGAACTTTAGTCTGCATGGATTGTAGAAGTGAATTAGCATCAAAGGAAGAAATTTCATAGCCCTTCTCCATGAAACTGCATTTGAGTGATGACCTCTGCTGTCTCCTGGAATGTAGTTAGTCAACCAACTAATTTTATAAAAAGCATATTGTAGAATATACTTTTGATACTAAATTTGTCAGTAGCCATGGCAGTTTATCCACAAATCTGTCCCATTCACAAATAAAATGGCCTAGTTTAATATGGGAAGTGATCTTGAATGTTACTTTTAATGTTTCCATCTAAGTTCTCATTTGATCTCAAGCAAAACCAGATCAACCAAAAAATCCACTTCATACATTATATTAAATTTATTGAATAATTCATAAATGGTTGAGCTCATACTTTGAATATTATAAACTATGGTTAACATACTAAGCATACATAAATATATTAGCTAAGCCAAAAATCAAGTTTTGATTTAAAACTGATTCCTTACTCCACATAAGACTGTTCTGAAACTGTCAGACTTTCTTCACAAGCTTCAACATCATCCTTTTCTTCATGACCACATCTGGGTTACAAAAATCTAAATTACATCTTGGATGGCAGGTAGATTTAGAGCTTTCTGTATCTCTTTGCAGCTTTTCAGCGGTCATCCAGAGTTTTGTGGGCTAGATGTGGTCACCTAATTTTTTGAGTTTTCTATTTCTTTCAAGAATTCTGAATCCTAATTGTCTTTTTAAGCTGCAGTGTAAATTCTGAAGGCTGTTGCATCCAATTAAGTAATAATTAAGAAGAGTTTTTTGTTGTTGCTTTCTAAACCAGCATGAGTTGATACGCATGATGCAAATCAAGTATTCCTTAACCTAAACTTTCATAATTTAAATATTTTTTCTTTGTTAATTTAAACATATTTTCCATTCATTTCTTTTACTTTTTAATGTCTATGTTTTTTAACCTGTTTACTTTTTGTACAATCTGTGCACAAGAAAGTTTAATGTCATGTTATGTCTGTTATTATTATTAGCATTAGCATTATGGCATTGTTACATTACCCATAATGTAGAGACCACAATTCCATATGCAGAGGTGCCAATTTCCAGCTCTGAGGTAGGACATGCTCACGTGCTTACCAAGATATGTCATAGGAGGGTACACTAGATGAGTTGAAAGATGAGTGGCTCTTCTTGCAGCAGCATCCTAGGCCACCTTCCTTCCCTGGAGCTGCATGGAGCACAAACTCGTTTTTCCACTGAAATGGTACCTGTTTATCTACCCACATAGAACATGTTTTCGAACTGCTAAGACAGAAGCTGAGATGAGTGACAGAAGCTCATTCCACCCGCTGGAGCAGAGACCATCTTTAACATCATTAAGTTACTGAGCCATCGTGCCTCTTAATGTCAAATACTACAAATAGAACAAAAGAGAATATTGCTCACTAAAAAAAAACCCATTCTGTCTCATTCACCATTAAGAAAAGTCAGCTGCATATTTGCATCTAACTTAAAATGAAGCACTAATTGTACTCATCATATTAAAATCTATGTACTGAAGCTTTCTTTTAATTCACATAAAAGACAGGAAAATCCTACATCTTCCTCATCATATCCTATGTGATATTGTAAACATATATATTAAACTTCTCGTAGCTTGGATAAAGTAAACAAAAGGAAACACATGTAATTAAATATCAAGATTTCCAAGTTTCAAGAGTATTTATACTATATTTCTAAGGTCAAAATTGTAAAACACATCTTAAACAATTATGACTTACCATTCCAGCTTCTTTGATGCTACATTTTGATATATATTTATTTAGGGGTAAATATCTCACACAAAAAAACCTCTTATAAGTCAAAATAAATCAATCTATGTCAGATCACTGTTGACGGTAACAGCAGTTTAGTGGTATTCCTGAAGGATTTACAAATTATTGTAAGTTGAACACATAGGCATTAAGTTTGAAAAAATAAAGTCATTAGTTCTTTTAAATAATGGAACCACTACTGGGGATTTCACTCACCTCCCAGCTTAACCTATATTTATTGTTATTATTCTCATCATTCTTATCATCATCACTTTTGTAAATTGAAAACATACCACACACAGGAAGTAATAATATAGCTTTAACATTTCAAATCTCAATTTTTATTCAAACTGATTTTACATTTGGCACGTTGCCTTCTACAAGCATCTGCAGACAGTTATGTTTATATGGTGAGCATAGGGGACCTGAAATATAGCTGATGTTCATTAATTATTTATTTTATTCAATGGCCAATCCAGATTTCAGACTGTTAAATCTATTGAATAAATGTCCATTTCTGTTGATCTAAATAATTGGAACAAGCCTGTTCATTTGTGAATGAAAAGCAAGACTTTTTAGGATTTGGTTGCATTCACATTGTTTTCTAAGAAATAGAAACATTTCTTAGAAAGAAAAAGAAATGGAATGTAAGTAATGCCATATAAACATTAAGAGAAATATGAAATATTTCATATGGTGGGTATCATTTGCAGAAACCCACTAAAAAATAAACAAATCTTTTGGCACCTTAAATACCAACAAGTTTTATTTTACTTTTCACATTTTATTTTACTTTTGTAAAAACTGTTCCCTGGGAAACTGAACAAACTTACCACACATACTCATATAAAGTATTTAGGCTATGGCAAACCTTAAAATGGGAAGCTTTGAAAAGCCTATTGGTGTAAACAAAAATCTCTTCTTGAAGTATTGGTTGCTTTAGTGGATTTTTAAAAGCATAACCAAAAGGAAATGAACAACAAGAACAAAAAAAGCAAAAAGTAAAGCTACTTTAGTACAAACTACAAAATGAACAAAATGTTTAAAATAAGATCAATTAGTACTTTATCTCATGTCATACTGAGATTTATGAATTATTATTAAAATCATCAATAATTAACAAAAGTAGCCAGCATGACACATAAATCACAATGAACAATTAACAAGTTGCTACATCATTTAAAAAAAAATCAAGCAAAAGCTAATACGGTATATTAAACCCTAATGTTAAGAGAAACCTAAACTTTAGATAAGAATTAGATAAGATACAAGTTCATAAGTGAAATTATAATTCATAGTTTCCAAGTTGAATTAGATTCAGAAGTATGAAAGTCACTATTCTTGAAATTTCCTTGCACCAGGTTCAAAAATTTCTCGTTATCTGCCTATGAATGTACATGCCAAACAATATTTGTGGAACCACCAGCAAAGTGACTGTGCAAGTACACAAATGTCCAGACAACAAGGAGAACTGTTTTAACTCTTTGAGGAGAACTTGATTTACACCAAGATGCTTTATGAAGTATATTTTTTCAGTGCTTTGCAAAATCCTATTGGCATGTTCAGCATCTGAAAATGCTGTTAGTTAAACAGTAGAGTTATCTGTGAAAGAAAATTCATGCATTATATACTAAAGATGCCAATTTTTCAACAATTTTAAAGAAAACAGTATTTTAGTCTTGTATTATAGGAATTCTTAGTTACCCTTAATATCATATTATCACGAATGAATTGCTTGTTAAAATAACATAGCCCAGATGGCTATACCAATTCATAATTATACCACTGCCTAGAACTACAGGCCTGTCAATACAGATTTGCTGATGTAAAATCTGTTTCTAGAATCATCTAGACCTTTTTCATTCATATATTTGTGGTCAATTTTTCTTTAATTTTTCTCACAATTGGATTTGATTTATTTCCTATTTATTTATTTATCTTTTTCACTAACTATGCAATTCATTAGCTTGTTTTCATTTTTTAAAAAACTATCTCATTTATTCTTTATTGTTTTAAAATATCTTTTCATATGGCAGGTTCACAACAATTATTTCCTAATCAAATGAAATTTGATGGATCAGGTGCATCCCAAATGTATGCGGCTGGTAGAAGCCATTGTAGCCATTCCTTGAAAAATTTAACAGTGTTTTTGTTCATGCTGTATAACATAATATTGAGAAACACTAACAATTTGCCTGACATTTCCATCTGTTACCAACTTTAAAGTTCCATTTCCATCAGATAATTTGAACGATAAATGAAGGATGCAAAGCATAAAATAATTTATTTTCATAAATTCAGGGGTTTGTTCCTTTTTTAAAAAAAATATTGTTTTATCAATATATAAAAAACAAAGAAAAAGAAAAATATGAAATTAAGGGGAAAAAAAAGAAAGAGGGAAAGAAAATATGAGGTACAAGGGAAGAAAGAAAAAGGTGTTGACTTTCGACTTTTTTTAGCACGGTACAAGATAACATTAACTCAACTTTTTACTTTTACACATTAGTATATAACTAGCCATTTCTATAATAAATCTATTTAGCATAACCAAAGTAAAAATTTCATTTTTTTTATCACAAGCACAAAATCCAGAAGTGATATCCAAATAAAAAACAAATATATTCTCCATTTTGAATAGAACAATTTAACCATTTCTGCTTTATCTTCCTTGCTGTTGAAATAATATGTATTTCTATTTGCACTTAATAATCTTTATAAACTATCACCATTTATATTAGCAAAATTCACTGTATTTTTTCAGATTCTTTAACCTTAAAGGGAAAAATACTTTTTTTTCATCCATTTTAAAACACTAAGCTTTTCTTTAAAACATTTCTAAAATAAAAACATTATAATACATCTTTCTTTTAACTTCTCTTTAACAGACGTACTTTAAAATTCACTTTCATACCAATAAAATTCCAACTAACTCCAATTGATCCAGTGCTTACCTCTGGATCTTTTGTCATGTCAGTCTCTGCCAGTGTGTGGAAAATTAAAGTTTTTTACAGACTCTGAATTCAAATTTAGGGTTGTAACAAATCACTTTTTCTAAGGGTTGTAACAAATCACTTTTTCTAATCTAACAATTGGGTAGTTCTGATGGGGTTTTTTAGAGGATGGCATATACTACCAAAAGTGCTGTGTTTTTCCTAATACTCCAAAGCATGAAAATATAATCTTCCAATGATGATCCAATAACACAATTTCCTTATGCTCATCAACAATATACTTTCCACTAAGGTCTTAAGAAGAAAATAAGAGAAGTTCTGCTAAGGAAACTAAGGACATATCTACTTGTATTTAACTCCCTTTTTTCTTATCTGATTTACCTTTCCACTGGCTTTCCACTAAAAGTAAACTCTCTGCAGCTGTCTGACATCCTGAAGAAATGTGAAAGCCCTGCAGGACTTAATGGGTCATTTTCTCTTGGTAACAATTCTTGCTTTTCTTCAGGGGTGGCATTCAGGCGCTTTGGACCGGTTTGGAAGAGGCTCAAGGAAAGCCTCTGGAGCCTGGAGAGGGCGAAAAATGGGTCTTCTGGAAATTCTGGAAGCCCGGAAACAGGCCCGTTTCCGACCTCCAGAGGGCCTCCGGAGTTTAGTTTTTTAATTTTATTAACATTTATATACCGCCCTCTCCCGAGGGACTCAGGGCAGTATACAACAATAAAATAGCATATAAAAAATATAAAAACACATTTAAAATCCCAATCACACCCTTTCACTTCAGTCCCAAGCCTGCCGGCACAGCCAGGTCTTCACCGCCTTACGGAAGGGAAGGAG
>JANHJO010000518.1:54648-68591 GCA_032468235.1 Pseudoxyrhopus heterurus
CAGGGTGGGGACAGCCAGAATTTTTATCACCAGTTCATCTGAACCAGCCCAAACCAGCTGAATCCCACTACTGATTTTTAATCAATTCTCGTTCAGTTTTATACAAGAGAATCTGCTTTAAAAAGTTTGAGATAAGTTCTCAAAGGTAGCATGAATTTTCATTGTTTATATTTTTTCTATTTTTTTTACTTACAAGAATGTCTTTTTCACTACCCAATTGTTTCTTCAGTAGCCTGTAGTCTGCCTGGCTTCTCCTGATTCATTTAAACTCTCAAGATAAGACTTCATGAGGAACTCCTCCATTGGATTTTTTCAATAACTTCTGTCCTCTGTAAAAAGAAGCTCTTCTCTTGATAAATTATTTGAGAATAATTACTTGAGCTTTTTTTCCACTTTGGATGAACAATTTCAAAAGGCCATCTGTGCCAGGTCAAGGTTCTATTCATATACTAAAATAACTTTCATTTTTTTAAACAAATAGCATTAAAACATATTTAAACCGTTAAAAATGACACAAACACATTTTTAAAATTAATTTATTATACAATTTGCAATGTTCTTCCTCGTTGTTTAGATCCTATGGCTTTGTTGTTCACCATGGGGGAATAGCTAGCAAATGAAAAGGTAATGTTTTCTTTTAAATGCTCGCTGTCTTTCTACAGCATGCATAATTAAAAATAAATAAAGCTATAATTTTTCTTTGCACAAAGCATTGCCAAGATTGCTATAATCCTGCCAAGTGAAGGAAACTTTAAATTTGGCATGTTGTTGCCCTTCCTACAAGTATCTTCACTGTTTTCTTAAGCTTCCTATTTTGCAGCCTATACTCCCGTGATGATATACATCTGCTACCACAGCATGATAGCAACCATTTCCAAGATTCATAAGGATGCAGACCCAAACTTATTCCCAACCTTCTGCTCATCTGACAGCACTGGCTAGAATAGTCCCAAAAGGAATCCATTGATATGGTTGGACACCAAACAGCAGGAAGTAAGAAGATGATGCAAAGTGTGACATGTCATGCCTGCTGGCACACAATATGAAGTCAAACAAACACTGGCAGAGAATACTTAGCCAGCAGGAGATGTTCCCAGGGAGATGCCATTTCCTGTCTACAATTAAAAGCGACATTATTTTGTTGGAGTCCTTCTGTTCTTTTTTTTGCCCTTAAAATGTAAAGCGAAGGATGACTCTGAAAGGATCTGTTTTGCTATATAGGCATGTCACTGTTGACTTGCTGTACTTCGTTTCTCTTTATAAGGCAGCAGTTAAGAAATCATTTCTAGCAGGTGCATGTAGAATTTCTACCTTGATTACAAATAAAAAGGGGAAAAAAATCTCCCACTAGCTCCTCACTACACATGATGTGTTGTCAAAATAAACAACTGGGGAGCTAAAATGTGAAATCAAGAACAATCCAACTCATATATGTTCTGAAGTGAGCCTTAATAAATTCAATGGACATGAAAAAGTGATCAAGTTAGCAGAGATGGCAAAACTGTTTGCCATTAATTAAAGAGAAGAATTCATCCAAGTTTTGTTTCTACTTAGAAACCTCTACTAGTCTATGTGCTCAAAACAGGGGGGGGGGATTAAAATTTCATTTTAGCTTTTGATGACTTTGTTGTTATAGAAATATCTTGTTATCTATCAAAAATGTAAAGCAAAAAGTTCAGGTTGTAGAATTTTATTTTATATTGTATTGTACCAAAGAATAGGAAGTCACTGGTGTCTTTTCTTTTTCTTTTTACCTTAAATGTTTTCTCCCTCCCCTCTAATCTTTATTTCCATTTGTACTTTATATTGCAATAAACTCTAATTTAAGAACAATTAAAATCAGTAAGCATGGATTTCCACAGAAATATATACAAGTTTGCCATCTTAATACAGGAACATTCAACACGTAGCCTACAAATGAAACTTCTTTATTTCATCTGAAAAGGGCCTATCTTTAGAATAATATATACAATTGAATTTCCATTTCTTCAGCTCTCAGACTACAGAGATATATATTATGCCATGCCCTCTTAAACAAGGTTTACGTGATTTACGTCTCCCTGGGACCTCTCTGGCTTCCCCTCTTCTCTGCTGACTCCTCCAAAGTCAACAGCGCCCACCTTAAGGAGCTCTGAAAGCTGAAATCGATCATGAATCAGGAACTCCTGATTCTTCCATCTCGCCCCACTGGCGCGCCGCCCCAGAAGCCTCTCTATTTTTACCTATATTGATCACAAGACATGATTTATTTATAATTGCCTGGGTGTCAATACAAACTGGGATAAAGCAAGACTTTCATAAGATTGATGAACAGAATTATTTTAAAAAAAATATATACATTTTGCCAAATCAGGATAATGTCATGCAGGGACAAATCTAATCTGAGTGTATCTTTCCTTGAAGTAGATAGCTGGAAATTTCCTCCAAGAGCCAATATATACTGATTAAGATTCTGGTCTAGGATCAGGGAGACCCAAGTTCATCCATCTATCCAACAAGATGGAGTTCAGTGATGAGAAAAATAAGCTCCTGCACTTATGTAGGAAAAAAACACATGTACAGAGTACAGAAAAGGCAATGGCTCAACAGTAGCTTCTATGGGATGGATGTTGAAATCCCAGAAAGAGCGCAGAGAAAAACAGGAGGTGGATAAATCATACAATGAATGGCTAAGAAAACTAGCCTAAAAAACAGAAGGCTTAGGAGTGACATGACAGTCATTTTCTAATATTGAAGAACTATCACAGGAAAGAGGGGGTTGATTTGTTCTCCATAGTACCTGAGGGCAGAACAAGAAGCAGTGGGTGGAAGCTTGTCAGAAGGAGATTCAACCTGAACTAAGGAGGAATTTCCTGACAGTGAGAGCATTTAATCAATGAAACAGCTTGCCTTCTGGAGTAAGTGCCCCATCACTGGAGGTTTTCAAGAGAAGATTGGACAACCAATTGTCTGGGATAGTTTGAGCACATATGCCTTGAGCAGGTGGTTGAACTAGAAGACCTCCAAAATCCCTTCCAACCCTATGATTCTATGATCTCAACCACAGAACCTTTGAAGTTGATCTCTCAGTCCAACCTATGACTCCAAGTGTAAAATACAAAGAGGAAATGCAACACGCATCACCATGAATTCCTAAAGGCAGAACAGAAATAAAACATGTAACAAATAGTAATTATTCTGATGTTTAAAAAATGTGGGTATTTACAGACTGATCCAGAAAATAGGAAAAGAACTTCATATTAAAATGTGAGCCAAATTATTTTCTCTTATACCTCTGCTCCAGTTAATATTGTAAAATAGTATTCTTTAACACTAGGCTGTTATTCCCAGGTTACAGTGCATGATTGTGTCTCTCAAAATGACAACCACAGAAATTTAAAACTACTGAAATGATAAAGAGAAGCTTTTTGCTACTAGTGTTCTCAAAAATGATGATAATTGCAGAGCCAACAAAATTGGGCCTGCTGCGCTGTGCCCTGCTGAAACAATCTGGTTCTGGTTACTCCAGAGGGAATAGGATAAGTGAATTTACTTACCAGTTCGACTTATATACATTTATTACAAAATGTTCTCAGGAATTATAGTAGAATCAGCAAAAGAGCTGAGAAGAGAACACGAGAAATTGGATGGCTGGGGGAGGAGTATACTCATCTTGATATTACTTAAAATTCCAGCAGATATACCAAGCTGTGAAGGGCATTCTACATGTAGAAAAAGCTTCCTTCTTTCAAATGGAAAGAGAATTTTGGAGAATTGTTTGTTTGTTTTTTATCTCACCTTTATTATTGTTTATAAAGAACTAAAAGCAGCAATTTTATTATTCTTTATGATGAATGGAAAACAGTTTTAATGAGTGAAGAACAATTTATGGTGAGTAAAGGGCAGTTTCCATTCACTTACTATGAAATTACTTACGGTGTATGGGAATGTCTATGCTTTATCATATAATCACATCTCCTAGCTTCCACGCTTTAGTTACAGTCTTTGGAAGATATTTAATAGACTCTCCCATCACACTTTTTCAGTAATGACACTACTACCATCTGTAAAAGTTGGGAGAGTTCTGCCTTTGAGAAATTCTTGGAAATTTCTCCTCTCCCTGAAGATGGTTAAAGGAACCATTCTTTCTTTGCTTATACATTTGGTGATTTTTTTTCAAAAGGGTTTGTCTGTGTCCATGTCCATTTGAACTCCTTATTTAAAATCTGCAGTACCATCTCTTTAACTAAATTCACTGGTGATACCAAAGTTCTATAGAATACAGTCTTATAGCTTCCAGTCAAAACAGTGTAAGACACATAAATCTACTTGTAATAATGCTTAAGGTAAAGATAAAAGTTTCCCTTGTCCAGTCATGGCCAACTCTAGGGGCAGTGCTCATCTCCATTTCTTAGCCGAGGGAGCTAGCATTGTCTGAAGACATTTCCATGTCATGTGGCCAGCATGACTATATGCTGAGGTACAAATAATGCTGTTACCTTCTCACCAAACTCTTACCTATTTATTTACTTGTATTTGCATGCTTTCAAACTACTAGGTGATCAGAGGTGGGGCAAGTAGTGGCACTCAGGTCTCGAACCTGAGCTGTCAGCTTTCCAGCTGACAAGCTCAGTATCTTTAAGCATTGATCCACTGAAACCCCTTAATTATGGTTAGAACCTCACAAAGGCTATTTCTATCTTTTTCAAAGGGCACATTAGGCCCACTAAAGTTCATGTGTGGTGAAAATGTGCCTCTGTCATATATTATTTATAAGATTATGCCAAGGTTTGTGGCATTCATCATACTCATCAGCAACACCCCAAAAGTCAAATTATTGCCATAATAAAAATACATTTTGTTCCCTCTGAATATTTTTACACTAGTTGTTAGTTCTGAATAGAGACATGGGCAGAAGTGGATGGGAGTACGTGTATGTGTTTCTTTAATATATGAGTAAGAAGGCATTTCCTGTCAAAAATCACCAATCTTCATTATGTGATGTTGTTCAAACTTGGACAAGAGTTTCTAATAGCTAACTTAGTTCCTGATTCTCTTTGCCATCAGGATAAAGTCAATCACTAGTGAAAGTAAGTTTAAAGAAATCATTTTTCAGGCTTCTTTGCTTCCTTTCATGACATGGAGAAGAAGTTTTTCAGTTCATTAACTTTCCATCATCCACTTCCTTAGCTGATAACTGACAAGTTGCAATGGAAGATACTATGCTAAGGGAAACACACAACTGCCTGATAAATTTTCTTTTGCAATAAAAAATGAAAAATAAAAACGTATCTTGCTTATATCATAGTCATCTAAGGCAATAACATGGAGTAGTGAAAGAAAAGACAGGACAAAGGTGATCTTAAAGTGATTGAAGAAATTATGATAGCATAATCATAATTTAATAAAAGGAATTTAAAAACTTTAACAAAAGGAAATGTGTAAAATACATTATTTTGACAAACTCTGGGCATAATTTTAAATATAGAGGATATTCAGTAAGCTGATTGTCCTTTCAGCTCATTTTGGAACTTAATTCCCCATTAATAAGACTCAATAGAAGAACCAGTTGCAGGGAAATATCAAAATGTAGGGCTGGCACACAGACTCTCACTCCCACCAGTCTGAATGCCTATATACAGCTTATATGTCCAAAAGTCAATGTTAATAGCATTTCCATAGGTGGCTTTAATGGAATGGATGCCAGTTCCTTCTCAATTGTACCTATAGCAATTCAGTGGACATAAACACTTTTTATTCTGTGCTTCATCTTCTTAATGTTTTTTTGAGCAGTGTGAGATGTTCAGTTCTCTAAGGGGCATGCATGAGTCATTTAACAGGACATCCTTGCAGACAAATAAATAGCAGGGGAGAAATCAAGCAGGGACTGGCAAAGATGCCAGGTAAAGAACCATGGAGAATATAATAGTTTCTTACAAGTAAAGTTAAAAATGAGGATGAGATGCAACCTGATTAGAGCAGGTTACAGTCAGAAAGAAGACAGAGAATATACAAAGGTTACAAAGGTGGAATATATCTTGGTATTTTTCCAAAAATGAAAGTATAAATATTCTATCTTGTGTGCATTTGATCATTCTTCAGTACAGGTAATCCTTGACTTACAACCACAATAAGGACCAGAAAATTCATTAAATGATGCAATCATTAAGAGAGGCAATCATTAAGAGAGGCATCACATGACCGCATCTGATTTTACACCTTTTTTGCCACGGTTGTTAAGCAATTTGTGTGGTTTCTCCATGACTTTGCTTGTCAAAACCAACTAGAAATGTCAGAAATGATGATCATATGACCCCAGCATGCTACAAACATTATAAATCCATGCTGGTTACTAGGTACTCAAATCACAACAGTGTGGTCACAGGGCACTGTAATGTGATTGCAGGAATTCTGCAACCATCATAAATGTGAGGACCAGTCAAAAGTCACTTTTTTAAACACCATCATCAATTTGAAGAGTTGCCAAATGAATGGTCATAAATCAAGGACTACCTGCAGTCTTAGTCTATTACAGAAATGTGCATCACAATTCTTCTGAGGTCTGTATAGTAGACTGGATACAGATAAGCTCTTAGTGATAGAAAAATGCCATTATAGAGAGATAGGGAACCAATAGTGAAGATCGTGCAGGGAAGTAAAATGAGGTATCATCCTGATTTTTCCCCTCAACAGAGAGTCTCATCTAATTGTTTTTCTGCTTCCAAAAAAGGTTCAGCCATTTACTAATTTATAATAAAGCCATCCTCCTCCCCACCAATTCACCCTAAATATCCCTAAAGACTTACAGTTTTCAAGGTAGTTTGTTTTTTATCTATAAATGAATGACAGACCTTTAATAGCTACCAATATACCAGAATCGTTTTGTTATACTTATTATTGTTGCTTCATGATAGATTCTGCTGATGATTAGTAAGTGACATGACATTAAGATTGCAGTCAATATGGCTGGGAATAACATTATAGCAACCTGGAGGCAGATGCCTGGGGGCAGGAGGGCAAACATTTCTGAGGGAGCCCATCATCCAGATAAATCTTGAGGGGAACACCTGGAACAGCAGATATTAGCTGCTTGAAATGTTGTGTACTGAGCTGTGTAGACACTAATCCAAAATCATTTATTAGCTTGTCTGTAATCTCACTGGCTGAAATATTTTGTCATGCAACAATTATTATTAACACAATCACACCTGACAACTGAGTCATTATCAGTGCTTAACATCTGATTAGGTAGCTATCGCCTAGAGGCAAAATGATGGTCCATTAAAGTTCTGATGGAAAACACTAACATGACTTGTGATCTACACTTTGAAGTTTATTATTATTGAGTCTGCACCTGTTAATATGAGAATGATGGTGATGAATATTAATACAAATATAATCAGTTTTAAATGGATGATACTCTTAATAGGCTAAAATCTGTTTGCCTAGGCACTGACCAAAACAGAGGATCTCAAAATTATATTTAGCCCCCTGCCCTAAGATTTCAAGCCATGAAGTTGTTTTCAAGACAATCTTCTTGTGTATCAAGCTGAGCCCTATGTAGATCAGTCAACACAATCACTGACCATTATCATTGCATTTGAATGTACCTTCCTCCTGCTGTGTTCTAGTGCAAATGGAGAACTTCCATTTCCAAGCAATTTCCTCTTCTAAAGTGCAGAAGTAGCAATTCACCATCCATTGGGCATGGACACAGCAAAAGGAAGAAAGTAGCATTTCAAGGGTATATCATCATAATAAGCAGATGAGATGTTTTTAGATTTTTTTATGTTATTAGTTTTGTAGGAAAGGAAAGTGAATTCTTTTTTAGTGCAAAAATAAGAATAGGATAAAGCATTCAGTTTCTGACATAATATTGAACACAGACTGGCCAAGATAATGGCCAGAAAGATATGCTCTAATTAGCTATTTATGTTCTATTCTATTTAACAAATGTTAAAGACATGTTGTAGAAAAGTGACCATTTAAAGTAGAACTAGTCCTGTTCCACTTCATATGTAAAATTAAGGATTTGGGATCCTTCCTTATCTCGAAGTGCTCCAAGAAAGACAAGCAACGTGGCACACATTGGATGGGGTAGGCTTGGGTAGTTTTTAGGAAATTGACATTTATTAGTTGATTTTATTTAAATCTCATATTTATGCCCCTAATGGTGCTTAAAATATCGTATAATAAAAAATAGATGATAAAGCTCTAATTACATCTCAAGAAATAGATAAAATTGTCCTATTAGTCTTAGCTATGCAAAAACATTCTTGCTCTTTGATGAAATCTGATCATACATATGAATTCAAAAGGACAACAATGCTTTGATCCTAAAACTTTACGAGATTCAATATATACCTCCCTATGACTAGCAAGCTGTGATTCCATCACACTTACAACAGATGGTGCCATTTTCTTCAATTAAATCCTTCGATTGTATTGAACAATTTCTAGGTTGTTGTCAGCTCTCCCAGGTAACTCAGACAGGAAACTCTAAATGAACTAATTTAGTTGATGACGACTCTCAGTCATCCATGCAAAGGTATCTGCTATTCAGAGACTTTGTAAAGATCCAACCCAAAATAAACAAGCTAACAAAAAAAATTGTCCAGTTGCCATGATTCAACCTTCAGACAAATGAACTAATTCTACTTTACTGTAAATAACATAACCTTCCAAGTCTCAAAATACAAAGTTCCCATCTCCACTTTAACTGCTTGATTCATTAGGGCAAGTCTTTCCTAAGTTACTTTTTCTGACCATTAAGCCACTGGAAGCTTCTACCTCTCTTGTCTGATTGTTTCCTAGGCAGCATCTCTTCCTTTATTTCATGTCATCTACACATCGCATTGCAGTTGTCTTTAATACTGTTCTTTAGTGCTGAAATATTTGACAGTGTTCCAGTTTATTTTTCAGAAATTTGCTTACATTTCTAAGCCACTCTATTTCCAATGACTCTGAGTAGCATACGTAGGGGGAAAAACATCAACACCACTCAACAGTATGAATTTTAATGACACTGACTAATGTATTATGTATCACATTATTATATTAAGTGACTATTGTACACTGTCCAAAGTTACTTCTTATGAGATGGGCAGCTATGTAAATTTGATTAATAAATAAAAATAAATAAATAAGCATGAGTCACTCCTAATATCCCCCAAATGGCCTCATCTTCCAGAGTCACATTTTTTATTTCTGTTTGACTATACTGAAGGAATTCTTATATATAAGGGCAAGGTGTCTCTTGAAAGAATCATCATCATTGACAAAATCCTATAATAGAACTTTGTACATGGCATTCTCTGAGAGATGGGACGTTCAGCAAAGACCTTCTCCGAGATCTTACCAAACAGATTATTCTCTTCTGTTACATCTCTGAGATCTTAAATGTTTTTTACAAAGTTCAGTTTTGTCCTTTATATATTAAAATCCCTATTCTGCTTTAATTATGATGGCAGAAGAGGGTGCCATCCATATTTACTGAGTACAGAACAGACACTGGTGTGAGCTTTGAAAAATGGCTAGACTGATGGACTTAGCTAATTGTTCATCTTCATTCTGCAAGTGTTTTGTCCAGGTACATTTAAAAGAAGCACAAATATCAGTTGTTCAACTCCAGAGGACATAAATTTCCTATTCTAGAATAACATTAAACCCATGTTCAAAAATAGATAAGCATAGATTTAACTCAATCCAGAATAGCATCAAAAGTAGATGAATGCAAGTTGAGTGCTGTTATAGAAGATAACACCAAACAACTGGGAGCTGTTGTGAAACTACACAGAGTAAGCTAGCCATTCCTGCCCCTACTGGGTAGTTGTTGTTTAAGCTGATCCAGGTCTCCCTGAAATGGTTTGAAAGAACCACCCCCACTGCCCAAAGCAGAATTATCCTGAAACACAGAAACTAGAGACCAGAAAGAAGAGCATGCCTAAAACAGTCAATAGATGTCAAATTGACTCCATGGTTAGGGATCAAATGACAGCATCACTGAGAGAATGATCAACCAAGCACATCACATTATATCCACAGAAAACCTGTGTCAGTTTGAGAGGGGAAACTGTCAACAGTAACAACTTACAGCTATGGGCAACTTAAGGTTGTCTTAAGAATAAGTTGGAATTAGACATTATGTAAGCACAGCAAACAAAGTTTGCCAGAGCATTTTTGCTGCAGTTAAATTATGTCAAGCCTCAAAGCCAATCCAGTGATTTAGTGTCTATTATCACAACAAAAAGTCTCCATGAGGAAGCAACCTGAGGAAAATATATCCAAACCTATGCCTATGCCTGTCTAAAATTCAGAACAAGGTATCTTTGGATCATAATTCTCTCGCCATAATATTCCCCTCATTATGAGATTGATTTCATCCATAATTCAAAATAAAATTTCTGAGAAGAACTTTCTTCATTTCCTTTTATTTAGAATGATGGGGCTAGAGAGTACTTGATGTTCTATAATTAACTAAAAGAACATCATCTATCATAATTAATCTCTCAACCTAACGATTAATTACTGATTTCACAGATATCTTCACAGCAGGATGGGAATACAGTATAAAGAAAAAAGTGATCTATAAAGCCTTCAGCACTTTTCAACATGATAGTTTCTAATCTACTGAGAGCATCAAGATTGATAAGAGCCTTTTTGTTATAAAACCATCATATTCTTTCCTATTTGGTAAAACCAATAGCCCAGGTAAAGTCAACCAGGATACTAATAATATTTTTCACCAACTTAATTGACAAGTTTCTTTACTTCTATGAGCATAATTTCACCCCAGCATAATTTCTTCTGTGAGCATAATTTTATTCATAACAGAAAAGAGATGAAACATTCTTTGCAAAAATATAACAAGCTACAACAATTTGTTAATACTGTAGAAAAGAATTGAGCATGATATAATTTCAGAAACGTAGAAAGTATAATTTCCTTGTTATTTTATTGTTCTACATAAAAAGATAAATTTAAAAAATGTAGAACTGAAAAATAACTAGAAGTAAAAAGAACAAATACAACTATACACACACACAAACACACATACAAACATATCTATGCACTATACTCTTGTGGAGAGCAATAAATATTTTAAAAACACATAATATTTCTGTGCAGAGTGCATTTATATATCAAAATAATCTAAACAGAAAAGTATCATTAATGTAGCTAATAAATGGTAACCAAACTTGAGTGAACCCCTCTTGCATTATAGAGTATTTCAGAGTTCTTTGTTTTTATAATTTTTTCTCAGCCCAAGGCAATTTCTTACACTTTGAAGTAACACTGATCCAAAAAGAGGAATATTTTACTTTTCCAATGTTTTGTAATAACAAACCTGGCAGCTGAAAATATAATTTTAGCATTAAAAATGTTCTTTTGTGTCTTGATACCATATGCATGGAAGAGAATCATGGTAGGTATAGAGATAAGAGTTCTTAGTTCTATGTTTGAATTACGTATCCCTCAAATCACTGCTTGACCTTATAAACGTGGCCTATACCACCAAACATTATTACATATTATATTGATAATAATTTATTAAACCCAGTTGCTGCCTGACTCTCAACCACTCTGGGCATTCCGATAAATTACAATAAAATCAATAAAACATATAAAATAAAGATGGAAAGTGCAACTTGCCTAACATTGGAGTAAAGAGTTTGTTCTTCTTGGCTCTTCTAAACAACAGAATGGGGGTCATTTAGATCTCAGGGAAAACTTCTTTCCAGAGGGCAGATGCTGCTACAGAATTAATTAAATACTGTGTTGGGGAAGTTATTTTTATTTTCCTTTGAGCTACTACTGGAGGAACACAAAGAACAAGTCCAATTGAACTCAAATAACAGTATTTAATAAGGATTACCTTTTGATAATAAGGTGGTAGAACATAATTATTTGTATTCCCTTATTGAGTTTGAAGATATATGGCTGGCTTTGGATGATTCTGTCCTTCCACTCACATAGAGCCTGGATGAATCTTTCAGAGTCGTTGTGACAACTGTTCTGGGGATTTGTTACAAAAAGTCACATGAGTTTGCACAAATTCAACTCTGCCTATGCAAGTCCCGTGAAACTGATTGAAACACAGTCCTATGTAGGTATCTGGGGCATTTGAACTGATTAAATTTGAAGGCGTGAACAGATCCTTGAGACATTGAGTCCTGCCTGCTATATTTAAGACCCAAATTCCTCCAGGTTAATCCAGGAATCCTGGAAAACAATCTGTTGATGTGGGAAATGTGTTTTTGAGGAAAGGGATGATTCTATATGTCTTAAAGGAATCAGTGGTCTTTTCCTTAAGAGGCCATCATTGGATCCTGCAGTACTGAACAAAAGATGATCTTCTCTTTGTTTCAGATTAGGTTATAGGCTGAGACGGATTGCAACTGCAATTGTCTTTGAACATCTATACATATGTAGAGATGCCACTGAGGCTCTTTCCCAGTGCCTGGAGGTAGTATAGTATTGGATAGGGAAGATCAGGCTTCAATTCAACCCTTAGAAAGATGGTAGATATTAGATCCCGTCTAGAGAATTTCCTCTATCAGGTCTGGCTGAGATAACATTCCTATAGACAGAGTTCATACATAATTTGGAGGCCCATCTGGACTCTCAGTCAGCTCCCATTCAAAAAACAGGTGGCAAGCATGGCCAGGATGTCCTTTCCATAAATCCATCCTGTGCTCCAGTTGTACCCAACCCTACTCATGTTTTAGTCATTTCTCAGTTGAACACTGCAATACATTCTATATGGGGCTACCCTTGAAAACATTCAGAAGCCTTAGACTCTTCCCTGAGATTTAAATGTCCCAATACTATTGACCTTTCAGAAATATTTCCTCCAGCATTGGGGTATATTTTACATAATTTTTAAAGGTTTTTCAACTATGCTTTTATTATTTTTGTGTATTATATTTTTTCTGGTTTTCTTAGCCATCTAGAGTTATTAATTAAGATGAGTAGCCATATAATTTTGCAAAATAAATGTCCAAAGAAGAATGACTATTTGATGGCACTTTAATGATGTTACACTGAGTTTTTTTGCATTTTTATAAGGTAGCCAAGTGATAGATGTGATTTTTCATTGTATAGGCATTGATTCAGGCTACCCACAACTCGGCCTCAATAAAATAGGGATATTCATTCCATGCAGTTTTTCCAGATCAGGAATTCAGGACAGCCAGAAAAGCTGCCAAAGGATGGAGAAACATGAAACACAATCACAAAAATGCAGCATTCACATCTTTCAACATCTCACAGAATTAGCCCAAATTTCTTCAAAAAAAAATTCTGAAAGGATTCTAACATACTCTGAAACTGAGAAAGAAAACTCTTTTGCAGTAAGGTGGAAATTCAATGTACTGTAAAACAGACTGTAACCCAGTCTGAATATTGTTCATATGGGAAACCAGACAATTTACAAAGGAGTTTTGGAGCAAATGGTGGTTTTTATCACTCTCGATGAGAAAGAAAACTGTTGATTGTCTCATTTCTGCCTGCTATTAAAAAATCAGGGCCTCTGTATTTTTCAGCTTGGATATTCTATTCTCACAGAAACCTGCAGTAACAGCATACAGTGTATTACAAAAGGAAATATCTCTGATTCATAAAGGAATAATTTTTTCCTCTTGGCATATATTTCATTTTTACACTATGAGCTGTTCCCTCTAAAGCCATACAAGCATTAGAGATTATTACGTCAGGACTTCCTTGGTAGTTAACTGCAAATTTTTGATGCAATTAATATTTTTCTAAGAAGCCTATAAACTGCTTCTTATACAGTTTACTTTTAAAAGTATAAGCTATCTGACAACTGGATGGAACATCCTTTTTTTAAGGCTTTCTTTCAAGCACAGGGAAAAGGAATACAGAATTAACACAGAAAAGAAGCTGTTCACTTGTCAACTAAGTATGAATTCAAAAAAGAACAGAATTAACCCATTAAAACTGTC
>JANHJO010000518.1:85342-97119 GCA_032468235.1 Pseudoxyrhopus heterurus
ACACACACACACACACACAACATCAACAACCAACAGGGCATGCTGGCACAAGATACTTCCCTTAAAAAAAAAAAACCGAGCAAAGCCGGGTAATCAGCTAGTAAGCAAATAAAATTGCTGAATTTAGCATAGCTTAATGTTGCCAATTCTCCAAAAGTGCTGTTATTACTGGAAACTACTTAAATAGTTTTAAAATAAAAGAAAATCAACTTGTATAAATTTTTCTGCTTTTTCACAAATCCACCTCCAGATTGTACTATTTTGACAAGCATCTTGAAGTTTATTTATGCATACTATACTTAATTACTGGTACCAAATATATAAATGATAAATTTATCCATGGCATCTGACAAGATATGTAACTAGAAATATATGATCCATTTCTTAGAAATAATAATGGTGGCTTGTTGTTGTTCATTTCTAAAAAACATAAACACGAATGTACTATTTTTATTAATATATTCATAAGCCATGTTTTTCAACTAAATCCTATATAGCAAACTTATCTACTAATAGTGGTTTTTATATCACAAAAACAATTCCATCTCTGCAAAAGAGGAAGATATCAGCAGATTGGGGATAAGCCAATGTTTTTCAGAAATACAAAAAATATCTTTAAAAAGAATGAAAGAAGAGTCTCTGAACCATCCCAGTAACGAGTGAGTTTGTTCAATAGACACAAATTGTTGTATTAGAAAGGACAAAGGTGAATGCTATTTAGTCTCCTGCAAGACAGAAAAACTGGCTGGTTGACCAGGAGAATTTCACACTGAAGAATTCCATTCAAATAGTAGATTTTATGCTACAGTGACCTTTTGCAAATACATTATTATTTTTTATCTTTAGAACAAGGTTTTTGATAAGTTTCCTTGGGTTTTATTACTTGCCTACCATTTATCAAGAGATTAGATGTCAACTAATGACAACTAATGGCATCCAATCTTTTCTCTAATAAGGCTTTTTTAAGGACACTCCACAGTCTTAAAAAAATGCAACCTCCCTTATAATTAAAAGAATATTCCTAACCTTGCTTTATCATACTTATTTCAACATCCACAAAGGGGGATTTGCTAGAGCACAAATATACACACACCTAATCAATTTGTTTATTTGACTTACCGTATATCTCACTTTTGCTTCAAGGCTTCAGGAGGATGTAAGCTGTACTTTTCCTTCCTGTTTTGCCGCATAAGAACAATCTCATGGGGTAAGTGAGGCTGAGAAAAAGTGGCTAACCCAAATTCTCCCATTGAGCTTCTGTAGTTAGGAGCAGACTAGAACCTGAGCTTGACCCAACACCTAAATTAATTTTTCATTGCATCATATATTTCATTTGCTTATTTTAAATTCTGCTTCATTGAACTTAACTAAAATGTATCAGTGGATATTTCCTCATTTGTTGTTCCTGCCTGACCTTTCCTCTTAAACTTTCTTTTTTTAATAAAACCTTGCTGTGGGAAAAGTTTTTACTCATTGTTCACAAGGCAGGAAGATTAGTGATAATTCTTGCTTCTGTGATTATATGTCATGAAATCTCAATTATGCTGCTAAGAAGCCACTGTCTATTACTGCCTTGGGATTCACCCTTGAGACTGACAGCTTCATAATTCCTGTGGAATACAGTTGTCAAGATGGCTGTAGACAAAAAAAGGGAGAGGGACTCTGATATTATTTGTACCAATGCCATCAAGGCCTTTGAAGATTAACATGAGACCTTGGAGTTAACACACTATGGAGACTGTGTAAAGAATCCAAGTGATAAAACAATACATTTTCATGCAGCCAGAAATGTTAACACACTGGCACTGGCTGAAATCCTATACATATTTACCTGGGAGAAAGTCCAATTAAATTCAGTGCAGTTTGTTTAGACATTGCATTGTTGGACATTTTCCTTTACTGCACTGCAATACATCTTGGTCCTATTATAAGACCAGGTATGTCTAAGATCTTGTAACTTATCTATATACAGTACCTGTCTAGTGATGGTTATATCATTGACAAAGCCTTATTGATGGGACAGTCATAACAATGGACTTTGCTCTAATCCAGGAAGGACAATTATAGATTTCTCACTTCCCACTTAGAGAAGGTTTCCCATCACATCTGATGGTTCCATAGCATTCCACAGATTTTTTTCCTTTAAAAGTGCATATTCTTGCAATAATTAAGCTAATTACCTACAATCTTTGTAGTCCTTACAATTACAACATTTCTAGCAATGCTTCTAATATTCTAGTAATTGGCCTCCAAATCCAAAATTGTGAGGCAGTTTCAACAGATATGATAAATACTCATCATTGCTTATCACAATAAGTTAGCCATTTCTGTTTGTTTATTATTTCTTGTCTATAAAATGATTCTTGTGCTGAGAGCCCTAATGGTATTTTGGGATACAACCTGGGTTTGTATCTATTGTAACAATGATTTTTAAAATCCACATTGACCTTAACTTTGTCCTACTACAAATATTCATGCCACCCAAAACTCAAGTCATGTTCTTCTAACGTAAAAAGTCTTATTTTTCTCAGCAGCACCACCAATTTTTTCATCCAAACCAAACAGCACACTGAAAAATATTATTTCAATTCAGGTAAACCCATCCTTCCCTGTCTGTTTGTCTTGTGCCTGATTACCCAACTGCAGAATTTCCTGCTTTGCAGCAGGGAGGGATCACTTGAACAAGCTATCTCTTCCTAAACTGCTTTCCTTTGCAACAGCTTTCCTGATTAGTTAATTACTATCCTTGGCTTTTGCTGCTATCTAAAATTGGCAGGATCCTAATCAGTTTCACTTAAAAAGCTTCCTTTTGTTCCTAAGTGGCCAGCAGCATGCTAAACAGATAGTTCATGCCAAGGTATTCCTTTCAATTTGTGCTTGCTTATTTTCTTGTAATCTCTTCCTCTTCAATGCCTGTCTCCTTGCTAGTTATGAAAGAACCAAGGTGAGGATTCCTATGGGCAGGGAAGTGAGGAAAGGGGGTTAAACCCTTTTTTAAATCCCTTTTTCCAGGTTTCTTTGTTATTAAGTTCTGGAACATGAACCTTCGCTGCTGGGCTCACCTGACTGATTAAGATCATATCCTCCTCCTAAATACTGAAAGTATTTAGAAGCAATTATTAATAAATCTTTTTATTACAATGCAGTGAAATACTTTAACATTGGATGTGTCAGACTGAAGCCTAGAGATGAGGCAATAAGATGCAATTGAGTCCAATCCTTTATTTGCTCACACCTAATAGACATCATCTTGCCAAACCAAAGCTATAAATTTCTAAGTTACTACCAGTAGATATATCCTGAGAGATTCTAGAGCAGGGCTGTCAAACTCCCAGCCCATGAGCTGGATGTGTCACATGCTGGCCACGCCCATGCTCGGTTTAGCGAAGGGGGGGGGAATGACAATGCTGTGACAACATGAAATTGACACTCCTGTTCTAGAGTATGTTTCCTGAACCTCTTTCCTTCTGAACCTTACACCTCAGGGCTATCCAGTCTCTTGATCTGGGAAAAGTTTGAATTGGCAAAATCCTCTCATGCTGCTGCTGCTGCTACAGTTATACATCCCATCACAGTGAACAATGGACTCAGAAGTTAATTTTAAGAATGGCTATTATTATAGATAGATGGTGTGTAAATAATATTACAGAGGAGGAACAAGCTCTATTGAACAAGACTGAAATAAATTTTAATGTGGATTTTAAAGTTAGAATCTATGAAAACAATATGGAAAAAGATTATATACCTATCAAATTATTGAAGAATTTCCTAAGGAGGAATAAGGAAGAAATAAATAATAATAATCAGAATCAAGGAATATTATTAAAAACAAAGACTGTTAAAAGTACAGGGAAGGAATTTAAAGTTGAGTTCTTTGATCAAGGTTAAAATATTTCTGATAGCCCTTAGTTGCCAACCAGATATGAATGAATGAATGAAAATGAATAATTTTAAGGTTTTGTTTATAGTAAAGAGATGAAATATGAGAAGAAGAGAGCATTTGTTGTCACTAAGAGAATAGGATAAGTAAGTTACTAAAATTGTTTATATTTGTTGTGATGAAAGTGAAAGTTACTTCATTACACATTTATTTTTTATTTTTCTTTCTTTTCTATTTTTCGATATTTTTTCTTTTCTGCAATTTCTAATTTTTCTTTTTACTCTTATATTTTTTAGATTATATTTGGTTTTTATCTTTTCAATTGTAATCTTTAACAACATCATTATAAAAGAAATTTTGAACTGCTGTGGTATGAGGAGCTGGAAAAGTACTGGTAGACAAGTGCCTTATTTGTAGTAAAATGGAAAGATCAATAACTTCCCACCCTTCTCATTTTCATTCTCTCTGTGTCTCTTTGTGAACTGCTCTTCCTAATTATTGGTTGCTGCCACAGAACAATAAAAAAGTGTGATTCTTTTTGTCTGATAAATAGCACAATGAGGTGATAAACTCTATTTATCCTGAACCAGCCTCATCCACCCATCTATTTTACTCAGAACATTGTTTAATATTCTGCGGGATGCTTCAGACAGATGCCATTGAAAAGGAAGAGGACATACTTAAAAACTAATTACCTTTCTCCTTTCAAAGAAAAAGAAGAAAGTAGGAGAATTTGTCCAAAAATTGCACTGTTACACCCTACAATAGTACAAAGCTGAAAGCTGTGATGGAATTGTGAAATGGTAACTCCTACAACAAATCAGGAAACTACATTTTGCACACTGTTTTCCCTGGATTTTTTTTTTCAAAGTTTGTCAAGAAACAGCTTAAAGAAAACTCATATTGGGCATGGTTCTTGGGCTACAACCCAACAAAAAAGTTGGAAGAAACTTCATATGGTTCCAACCAAAGGAAGCTTAAGGCCTGATAGTTCCTTAGATACATGAGCAACCTCATGAAATATTTATTTTTCATTGTTTTGTAGGCTGCCATCCTGTGAGATCCTCATACTAGTATGCTTTAAAACTAAAGAAGTTATAAACAAGCCTTCTTTGTTTAGTTCTTCTAACAGCAAGATGGAAAAGCAATTGCATGTGAAACCTGCACTTCTCATTTCAACTATAATAACATATAGTTATCAGGTACTTCTAGGGTTGCCATGAGTGAGGATACAATTTGGTGCAAGAAGACTAAGTCACAGAGCTGGAAAATAGCAAAACAAGTCATTGTTCCAATACAGGCACAGAATCCCATTGCAGAAAAGTATTTAAAAATCCATTTTCTTTCATGTTATTTATTTGGCAACCTAAAGCTTTCTAGATTCTGTAGAAAGCTTCAAAATGAGGTTCCATTCATAGCATGCAGCTAGAGAATTATTCTTTGGATATTAAAGTCCAGATTGCTTTAGACAATAATGCATATTTATCCTTTCTTTCAAAATACAATCCTATATGTGTTGTGTTCTATGTATATTTCTGTTCATTGTGCTTGATGGGTTGCTAGACTTTCATACCAAGTCCCAAACTTCCCAAATTCCATGCTACAAAAATAAAACAGAGAAATGCACAGATTGGGTGTTATGTCTTCATAAATGGCATAACACATTTGCTCTTTTCAAATTTCAGGATGAACTGTTGTTTATTTATTTGATTTACATTCAGTGTTTCCTTCTGAAGCTTCAAACAGCTAATAGGGTCTCCCACCTCCTATTTTTCCTTCAACAATAAGAAGAACAAGGCAGTATGGACTGATCAGAGACACCTAGTGAGCTTTAGTGAGGGAGACTATCACTCTGCCTGTTAGTATTAAGGGAATCTCATTAGACATTTAAGATGCTAAAACCCATGTTTTTTTTTTCCTTGGGTGTTGCACAGTTGGTATTAGTCTGAAGGCTCTACACCTACTCACATAATGTATATGAACCTACATAATGTAACTAGAGTTCCTCTATAGTACAAGGAATTGTGGTGATTAGATTTCTTGTTCCCATGAAGGAAAACTAACATTTCCTTTTCAGTGACAGTGAAGCACATGGTGTGCTATTTTATTTTCCTCACTGGTGAAGTTATATTTTTTTCATTAAATATAATTTATGGAAACTGTTAGGAAGTGCATGTGGAGCTAGCTGTCCTCTCAAGAAAACAACCAGGGTGGTTGCTTATGAGTCGATTAAATATCTAAAGCACTTTCACTTATATTTTTCTATCAATAATAAAATTATTTCATAGCAGCAGGGAACTGTATTATATTTTACTGGAGCCATAAAGAGCATGGTAATTCCCTCATAACTATACAGACAGATAAATGCTAAAAAATGTTGGGCATTCAAGTAAACCCTGCTCAAGCTTCTCTGAGTTCTCCCATCTGTCATTAACTTTTTTTTTTGAAAAAAAAGGTCTTTTGATTTCTAATTTCTCATAAAACATCAACACGAAATGAGAAGCTGACTCAGGCCAAGCATAAATATTTCCTTTTATATTTAGTAGAAAGGAAGTTGCCTTGTTAATCCCAATGGATCAGCATAATATTCCTTCATTTTATTTTCCAAAATCTATATAGATTTAAAGCTGTGGTTTCAGTTTAATTGAAGTAACCTTTGGTATAATCTAGTTTTAATGAAGTGCAATGGAGTTAAACTCCAAGGGGGCTATTAATCAAAAATATTCCATTAAAACAGCTAAAGTACAAGGGGAGGTTTTAATAAACAGTGTGAACAGTGTGAATGTCCTGTGGAAAGGTGAGGGAGAATGAGCACCTGGATTTGGTGGTTAGGTAAACTCCAATGCCCAAATGGCATGCTACCATCTGATTTATGATGCCTTTCTCTTGCCAGCCTTCACCAAAAAAAAAAAGCTAAATTTAAGAATGATCATTTAAAAAAAAACATTGTGCAACTAAGCTGTGAAATAGCCTGGCAATTACTTAAAATAATTTATACATTGTAATGTCTTGACCTTGCTCTGAAGAGAAAATCTACAAAATAACTTCTGCCATAAAATCTAACTACTAAAAGGACTAAAGGTTTTAACAAGTTTTATTGCACAGAGCCCAAGGAGACTATAAATACACATTAATAGAACGGGTTAGGGGAAAATCATACTTTTTTTAATCCTTATAAAAAAATCCTTTAAAAAAATGGAGAAATCCAACCAGGCTGGCAAAAGTTTTGATTATGCACTGTCATATCTGAAAAATATATATCTTGAAGGAAGTTCTTTGATGCTTAATAGTTGAGTAGAATCAAATATAATGGTGTTAATCTTTCAAGACATAAAATAAAGAGCATGATCACTGCCCTGCCACTGAAATTGCTTTGGGTATTAGGGTCCTACATTTTATTTGGACTTCTGAAACATTTGTGAATTTTAATTCCCTGCTGGGAAAAAAATTGAGGTTTTAGTTTATTGCATATTGTAATAGTAAAGTCTCCTTTGAGTCAAGCTTAACTCTTGATGACTTTATAGAAAGAAATATCATTTATTTGTTGTTGTTATGGACAATGCAGAAGAGGCTGGCTCTTCCAGGAACTCAACATTAATTAGCTTCATTTCTTAAAGGGAAAGATTGGATACCTGCCTATAAAAGTCAGATATTTATTTATTCATTTATTCATTCATTCAATTCTTGTAGCTGCCCATCTCAAGCAAGTGATGCAGACATGTGCCAGGGTCACTTTATTATATCAGTGTCTGTGAACTGCAATCTTCGCTTTTCTAAAAAGAGAAAGGTAAGTTAGCCGTGTCCCCAGCCACCAAATATTGCCCACCCTACTTCCAATAAAACAAATGTTAAGAAATTCTATTCCATGCTACAATTGCTGGACTTGAAATTCCATTTTTTCTAGCCAGCTAAATTGGATATGTTGGGAACTGGAATTTAAACTATTTACATGACAGCAAGTTATGGGGAAATCACCTTAGATCAGTGATGGCTAACCTTTTTAGTACTGAGTGCCCAAAGTGCGTGCATGTGCATCACCAAAATGCAATGTACATGCGCCTCCTGTGCATGCACATGCCCCCAGCACATGTGTGTATCCCCACGCATGTGCCCCACGCATGCACCCTGTCCCCCGCATGTGCCCCGTCCCCCATGCATGCACAGCAGAGACCCAAAGACCAGCTGACTGGTGGTTGGCGCGGGTGCATGCACGGCAGAGCTGAGCTGGGGCAACGGCTCACGTGCCCAGAGAGAGGGCTCTGCATGCCACCTCTGGCATGCATACCATAGGTTCGCCATCACGGCCTTAGACTATCAGTGAAGATAGCAAAGAAACAAAAAGCCAAGATTACAAACTAGTCAAGGTAACATGAGGACAGGAATAAATAGTTGCAATTATTAGAAAATTAAACTCCCTCTTCTAGTATGTGTTGGGCAGCATTCACTCTAAAGTGTGCCTTTATCTAAAATATTTCTATTATTTATCCTGACATTTAACAGCTGAACATAAATTTCTTCAAAATTCATTAATGCCCATTTTAATATGCCATGCAGAGATACGCTATAAAATCCTATAAGCATTATGCACAAATCAAATTTCACAATAGCATTGCATCTTCCTAATAGTGCATTGATTTGTTAAAGGCCCTGCATCAAACATCTATTATTTTTCCACAGTGCACTTAAGTGAGGAAAGAGATGTCCCAGGCTATGAGGAGCAAACCAAATACTTCTCACTTTTTTTAACAGTCAATGATATTCAAGAACAATGACAGTGAACAGGTATGTGCATCTCAATGTGTTAAATTTACCATAACATAAGCAACTGTACCTGTTTATAACACTGCAGATTGGAAGTAGGAATTTGATGCAAGGATATGCAAGACTGAAATCAGTAACCTTTGCAGATGGAGCTGAGTTCCATGAGTACAGCTTTCTTGCATGCTTTATAAGGGCAAAAGAAACACATTAGCAGAAGACTTCTAATCCTAAAGAATTCTAGGAGTGAACTGAAATACTGTATCATACTAAAATGACATACTAAACCCATAATTGGAAAATGTATTTCTCTCTCTCTCCCCTCTCCCTTGCCCTCTCCCTTGCATCCTATAGTCCTAGTGAAAATTCCATCTAATTGCTATCCATTAATAGAGTTCCTATTAGTGCCTGTAGGAATTTCCATCACAATATGAATAGATTTAAAGCTATAGCAGAAGAAACCCAATTTATACAATTCTTGCTGTGTCTCATGATTTCAATGCTAATGAAATGAGATCTCTGCAAACCAATTTTAAAAGAGATGCAGCTTTCATTCATGCATTTAGAATTGTATCTAATTTGACCTTAGCAATGAATGAAATTAAATCTGAATTGGATGATAGAAATTCAGAATTCAGATCTTAGATATAAATGTTCTAAGTAGCTGTAAATAAGCAATTTGTTCTTTGCTTTAGACCATCACTGAACTGCATTATCTGAAGCCCTCTGTCCACAGTTTACATCACAAAAAAAGTCTACAAGGGAAAAATGTATATCAGTTTTGGGCCATGTATGTCATAGGGCAGGAAGATCTCAACTAAAATTATAAGACTAACAGGGCAAAAAAAATGTAGTTTTCTCAGTCTCTTCACTTTAGACAGAACCCAGTTTGAAAAATATAGCAGCAATTTCAGTACGTAAGAAAGTTCCAACTTGAGAAGAACCCAGTTCTACAGTAACATATTTCACACCAGATGAACTCCTAATATAGTTTGGTTTTAATATGGCATATGGCATGGAGAACAGACTGAAGTTTTGTGGTTATAAATCATGATTTGTTGACATGTTGTGAAAAAATTGGTTTATTCAATAAAGCATAGTAAGTGAACCATGCTAATGGTAGTTTAAATACAGGAGATTCGGCTTCTGGGGCGGAGCTTCAGCGTAGCGGTCTGGGATTAAACAGGGGCTCCTGTTCCCAACCGATGCCCATCGTCTGGACAGCTTAATTTGGGCACTATTAATCTTGGAGAGATTAATAAAGAAGAGAGGATTCTGGAGAAACCTAGGAGGAAGGCGATCCCCCAGGGAATCGAAGGAAAACCTCCCATGATACTGACGGAGGGGAGAGCAGGCATGATGGCTGCTCCAAAGCTGCAGCGTTGCCTCTAAGAGGAAGAGAAGATCGAGAGTGCGGCACAGTAAGATTGTACCAGATCGAAATCTCTGTAAAAACGAGGTAACCCCATGGACTAACTTGGTAGCAGAACAGGACTCTCTAAATTGGGGGTATTAAAAAACCCCAACACAGGCGGTGAGGAAAAGGAAAAGACAGGAGTTTAAAAGAAGGGAAACAGTAGTGGAAGCAAAGCGAGGACTGCAGCGTGAAACTTTTTGACAGGACTAATTGCAGAGAATCTTTGGGAACTATATTGACCTTTTAGACAGTGGATAAAATTTGAACTCAGACTATATGGACTAAATATGCGACAATATTGAGAGACGGAAGAGGGGAAGATTCTTGCCACTGTCGGAACTGTGAAATCGCGCTGATTCACTGGCTAGAATGAACTTTCCATTTCAAACAAGGCGTGAATCAGCACTGACAGATCAGAAGTCAGAAGTTAGAATCCCGAGAGACAAATTACACTGGAAGAGTAACTGTGTGACTGATATGTAGATATAAAATATATTAAGATTTAAGACTTAAACTAAACTCCATTAGCAACCATATATTGTTGAACCAGTCAATACTCTTTGCACTTTATTTCTATTTATTGCTATCTTGTATATATCCAACACAATTAATTTCACATACTTGATTACCTAAAAATAAGTCAGTTCTGATATTAACCTGAGCTATTTATATCCAATTTATATATGCATAATTATATAGAGGTATACTAAGAATCTTTTTGAAGTCCTCATTATTTTTTATTAATACTTTACCTATACTCAATGTAATTAATTATATTTAAGCATTTAATAGAAAATTAATTTTATATATCAATTAGAACTATTTATATCCATATTTAATAGGTATACAGATTTATATCTATATAGAGTAATATATTTTTACATATTAAGAAGTGTGCCTACAAAAATAATTGGCTGATTAATTAATCAACTGCTTAATGACAATTAATTAAGGACAATCAACTAACAATTATCAAAAGTTTTGCTATTGATTTAAGTATTGAATATACTGAGTAACTCATTTATTAATTTATGAACTCAGGATTTAGGAATATTGCTTGAATTATGAGGGTATATTAGAAAGGGGAGCAGTGGAGGAGTAGAAAATTTATAAAGCAATAGAATTAAGAGAAATTGTATAAATTTCAATCAATCTGAACTGGTCAGAGTTTTATGTTATTGTGGACACATTTGCTCTGCATTCCAGAAATGTCCTGTAACTCAAGTAAAATTGGAAAAAAAAACAGTCCCTATAGCATCACAATTACGGTGCCACTGACAAAGCAAAAATCACTAGAGAACATGCTGACTTCAGAGAAGACAGAATCAACACAGAGCATCCAACTGATGTTCCAGAATATCCAAGTCTCAATTAATAAGAACCACCAAGAACTTAAGAACGAGATGGGAGAGATGAAAGAAGGCCTAAAAGGGGTCGATGAAAAAATAGAGGCGATTCAACAAACAATTTTGAATAACGAAGAGAGAATACAACAAATGGAATCAAAAGCAGAACTGCTAGAAGGGAAGCTGGAAAAATTTGAGCAGAAGCAATTCTGGTACCATAAAGGACTGGAAGAAGAAATTATCTCCCTATCTATGGAAAGGGCAGCATTTTTCCTCAGATTTCAAAACTTAACGGAGGGAAAAGGAGAAAACTTAAAAGACTTGATGGCAGAAATTCTGGCTGAGGTTTTACAGAAAGACAAACAAGAACTGGAAA
>JANHJO010000518.1:97219-108625 GCA_032468235.1 Pseudoxyrhopus heterurus
GAAAAATGGAGGAGGACATAGTCAAAGAGAATATGCTGGTGTGGGCAAAAAATATTGGACGCACAATAAATCTAGACAAGGCATCAATTGTACATGCAGAATGTCCTAGATTTAATTTTCAGAATTTCTTCCATTAGGGAGAAAAGGATGAGGAAAATCCTGCTTGAAAATTCAATGAATTTTCAATGCAGCCCATAAATGAACATGTTATTTTACTAGATAGGCTATTATTCAAAAGATACCATATTTCTGTATCTGTACTGTCATACAGCATACTGTACTGTACAGATAAAAACCACTGAATAAAAATAAGGATGATGTTGATTAATATTTTCATTAGGCAACCTTTGTTTATCTACCAGGTTCCCTTCTTTCCTTATGTTATTTTCTCCAACCTGACATTCATAAGTTCCTGTCCATTACAATTTAGCAAAAGCTCTCGATCAATATCTAATTCATGCTATTTCAAAAACTTTATAATACCCTGTTTATGCAAAGAGTACCTATTCAGCCATAAATATTTAACTTTCATAAAAATATTTATGAAGACACACCCATGTTTTGTGTTCTGAAAAGCCCCTTTCAAAAGTTCAGCATACCAGTATGTCATATCTCATTCACTGCTGTAAAGGAAAGATTAGACAATCTGAAAAATTGTGGAGATCACAGTTTCGAAAGCATATCAGTGATTGTGCTCATGAATTATCCAGCATGATAATGTAATCAGATTTTTAAAAAATTAATCTGATGAACTTTGTTATTTTTATCTTCAAGAAAAAAATGTTTTTTCACTATTTCAAGTGCACTTCTGTATAACTGCATATGATAAGTATAGCCTTAATCATAGATTTCATAATATCCGCTTTGCAACATCACAAGTAGTGGCAACATTTTAGAAGGTGGTGTAAGGGGCTACACAAAGCTACCTAAGTTACAATACTATTCTGGGGCATCAGACTAACTGTAAATAAATATTACAATATTTGTAATTTTTCAACAGCATACATATGGAGTTATGGAACTATAGAAAACTAAGTATAGATTTTGTCCCAAATATCTACTGTATATAAGCTCTAAAAAAAACAGGTAAAGGTCTCCCTTATCCAGTCATATCTGACTCTATGGCAGTGCTGACTAACCTTTTCGGCACCAAGTGCTGAAATGGGAGTGTGCGCATGTGCGTGCGCATGCTGGAAACCGGAATAGCAGCTCCCTGATGTGCGCATGCGTGAGCGCCGGAAACTGGAAGCTTAGCTTCCTGGCACGTGCATGCGCACTGGCCACCTGGTCTTCTGGTTTCTAACGCGCATGGTGTGCAAAGACCAGCTGGCCAGCACATGTATGCATTCTGGGGAGCTGCTCTTCCGGTTTCCAATACTCCCACATGCGCAATGGCCAGCTGGCTAGCATGCATGCGCATGCTGGAACCCGGAAGAGCAACGGGAGACGTCTGGCATGCCCAGAGAGATGGCTCTGCATGCCATTCCACGTGGCATAGGTTCGCCATTACGGCTCTATGGGATGGTGCTTATCTCCATTTTCTAGCTGTGTTGTTTCAAGATGCTTCCGTGTGTCAAGTGGCTGGCATGACTATATGCTGAGGCACATGGAACACTGTTTTCTTCCCACCGAAGTGGTACCTATGTATCTTCTTGCATGCTTTCCAAGTGCTAGGTTGGCTGGAGCTGGGGCAAGAATGGGAGCTGACCCTGTTACACAGTGCTTGGGTCTCAAACTGCCAACCTTCTAGTCAACAAGCCCAGCGTCTTAACCAAAAGGCCACTATGCCCCCAATAATCCATCACAGTGTATTCCTGGTGATCACAACTGAAGGATGGGAAATAATAGAATACTAACATAATCTCATGTACCTTTCATATGTTGGTTATTTTATGAATGTATGCTGACCAGAACCACTTATAGAAATCAAATAAATAAAATGTGTCATATGCTTTGTGCTTTTGCATGCCATCTAAATGCATCAATATTTCTGAAATGATAAAAATGTAGGAATCTAAAAATGAGTTGGTAGCTTTTCATTTCATCCTCCTGGTGGTTGAGATGGCATTTTAAAATGTTGTGTTTAAAACATTGTATGTGATAATGTACAACCCCCAATGCATGGTCTTTAATATTCCATCCCTTTTTTGCATCCATGGTAATTTGGTTATTTAGATCATTCATCCCATCTCTTAAACTTTCTAAATCGCTTGAAAAATATTATCCTTGGGAATATCATCTTTATAATATGATTTCTATCATATTGTGAAAAAACTATTGCAATTCTTTTAAATGGGAATAATGTTCAGCTACTTCTGCCTTAAAGAAGTTGGTAGTTGCAAGGTATGACATATCTATGTCACCCAACAACCAACTGGCATCACTTCATCTGCTTCTGTGAATTCAATCAATAATGATTATTTATTTATTTTGAGCTTCTTAAAATTACACATCTCTATAGTCTAAAGTAGTTTGTGGGATCCTTGGTGCTCTGAGTTTGGTGGTTTTCTTGCAGACATTTCATTATCATACCATACTATTACCAGGTAACATCATCAGTGTAAGTAAAGAAATTAAAGTAGCTTCTTTGTAATATATTTGTATTAGATTAAGAGTGTATTTGAGTATTTTGAAATATGTTGTTTAAAATAAATAGCATTTGATAGTATTTTTTATTTGGTGAAAGATGCTAATCCATATTAATTTTCAAAGAAAAATATTACAATTGCTTTTGTAAGGTGAAATTAGAACCATGCAGCAAGCTCAGCGCATAAGACTGGAACATTTTTACTTTATTCTATTAACACATTTATCTCTCCTTTCATATAAGATTCATATATGATTACCCTTGTTTTCCATTTAAGATGAACTGCCAAGCTGTCCCCCGAAAAGGTGGGGAAAACATTTAAACGTCCATCTACCTAATGAAATCCTTTTGGGTTTTTTCAGGGAGAATTGGCCTCTCTAAAATTGTTACAAGAAAATTATGAAAATAGTGTTTATTCATGCCAAGTACAATAATAACTTTTATCCATTGGCACAACTAAATTAGGATCTTATCCCTGAATTTGGTTGGCTTAGGAGATTCATGATCCATCAGTTACTTGCAGAATATGAGTGATGAACAAGACTTCCAGTTCTGCATTATCATCTGAAGGGGAAAAAACGTAGGTAGACAAAACATTTCATTGAGCCAACAATATATTTTCAACCGTAGAGCTCCAGAAATGTTTCAGACCTCTGAATGCAAGGTGACACAAAACTTTCTACACCTCAACACAACACAAAATACAAGACAGTAAAACTACATCTATGATACAGATATATGGCTTTACTGCCCTCTTCAGGCTCTATGTTTAATTTCCACAGAATGTAATAGCAATATTACCAGGGAGAGGGGTGTCAGCAAACTAGATTAAATATTCATCATAATCAGATGAAGTGAATTTTCCAGTGTATCCATATGTTACACACACACACACACACACACACACATGTTGAGGAGTTGTAGTCTTTATTGACAATTCCAATTCTGAACTAATATTCCCCAGAAATTCCCTTCACCAACAAACAGAACACCCTCAAAGAGTTCAAGGCAAATCCACTGTGTCAAGGCAAGTCCACAGAAGACAAGTCTACAAATCCAAGGCAAGTCCACAGGACAAAGAGTAAGTCCAAGAAGCAGAACCAAGTGCACAAAGTCAAAGTAAATCCATAGAGCAGACACAAGTCCAGAGTTCACAAAACTCAATCTGAAGTCCAAGACAAGAGTCATGAACACAGGAGCACACAGAGCCAGGAAATTGAAACATTGTCCCCAAGATCGTTCCCCTCCTTCCTTTGTGCTAAATAGCCAGCTCCCAGTGCAGCCCATTAAGGAGGGTAAGGCTGCCATCTCGCGAGTAGTCAGGCTGATCTCCACTACTCTGCCCTATATCTTCTTCCTCATTGCTGACCAGCTGGAGCTGCGTGCTCCCCCCATCCAAAACCTCAGGGCTGTCCTGCTGCAGCTGTGCCTCAATTATCTCATTCTCAGCCAGCTGCTCGTCTGGTTGCTCTCCCTATGGCTGCTCCATCTCGTTTGGACACTTAGCCCCCACCTTGGAGCCATCATCCACCTCCCCTTCTTATGTGCATCCTCCTCTGAAATAACATCCAGAGAGGCATCTGGGGAAACATCTGGGAAGTCATCCTTAATTTTTTTTTAATGTGCATATCAGAAAATAAGTGATCAGAAGAAAGGAAGTAATGGTATATCTGTGCTCTCTGAGTTAGACGTTTCATTACCAAATTATGTAACATCATCAATGCTAATAGGGAGTGGAATTTGCTCTCATTTTATGTACTAGTGATTTGCCTTGTCTTGTTGGTAAGCGTAGCCATGGTGCTTCCTTGATAGATCTGTTGCTTATGGTTAGCTTGTTTGGTAGTTCCTTGATTGGGCTTCTTGATTGTTGGTCTAATGTTATTCTTGATATTAATTTGGTGGTATATCTAATTAGATATACACGTGTGTGTGTGTGTGTGTGTGTGTGTATTCATGTATGTATATATATTAATTTTATATTCATATAAAATAAACAAGAGATGATTAGATTAGATTAGATTAGATTAGACAGACAGACAGACAGACAGACAGACAGACAGACAGACATAGATGTACAGACAGACAGACATAGATGCACAGATAGACAGACAGACATAGATGTACAGTGTGTGTTTGTGAATATATATATACTTCTGGCAACTACCTGGATTAGTCCCTGCAGTTTTCTTGGCAAACAAGTTTAGGCATGCAAAAAAGAGCTGGGACAAATCCTGAAGGAGTCACTTCAACTTTTAAAAATGACTCTACAGTTCAAATTTTCAGGCGACCTTTAACCATTGAGATTATTTTGGCTCCAAATCCTATCCCTTTCCACCATTGGTCTTAGAACTTGCCAAATGTTCATCTTTTATTTAGAAATAGAACTGATGTCTATGAAAATTGCATCTCATTTCTATGCCAGGATAGCAAATGTCAACTCACAAATATCTGCATTTTCTGCAGCTGATAAAGGAACGAAAGGCCAAATAAGAATGAGGATTGCAGCCATAGATATCAACCTGTAGCAGGAATGACTTAAGGAACATTTCAGTTTTGGGGTAAGTCAAGTAAGTTAGAAGATCATCACAAGTCAGGATAGAAAGGAGAGTGAAGCTATCCCAATACAGGAAGAAAATCAAACAAGAGTGGGTCACTTGAAAATAGGAGAAAGTATGATGAAGTGGGGAAAAATATATAAATACATTTGGCTGTTTGTAATAAATGCTGTTGTGCCCCCAATCATTCTCTAACTAGGATTGCAATGAAATGCGATTAGCCTTATTCTAACACTGGACATAATCAACAGACTAGAATGCTAGGATGTTAGAAGAAGATATATATTATCTTGGCAACAGCAACTACAGTATTTGCCTGGAACCAATTCACATTTCTTCCTCCCACCAGGCACAATTAACAAGATATAACTTCATCCCTTTACTGAAAGACATTTACTACTTTATATCTTGTTCCTGGTACTGCCTAGAGATGCCCTAGAATTTTTTCAATTGTCAGCAACAAATTGAGACAAGAGTCTTGAAAAAAGAGAAGCATTATTGTTTTCCAATTAAATAGGGGAAGCAGAAAAAGAGTAATTTAAAATCCCCTGTGTAATTGTACAGGTATCAAAAGCCATAATTTTCTTCCTCAAATATACCATTGATCTATACTAAACTAGTTATCATTTCTTAATTCCTGTTTGTATTTTTTTTTTATCAGAGATAAAGCTGGGCTAAGATAGCAGAGGAATATGGGGAAAATATCAGCAAACTAATAGATTCAAGGAAAAGAAAACATAAAAGAGGCTCAAAATATATACAAACTCTCATTTTTAAAAAAATATCATTGAATGGGCTTACTTCAAACAAATCCACTGGGCAATTCATTTAATTTTATTGCAAAATTCTCTATCACTAGTTGTATATTTTAAACATTCCCCTCTTTTATGTCTTCATGGCGGTTTCTACTGGGTGCAATAAATGAATATTTTTGATGAGTATCTGTCAGTTCCCACGCAAAAAAACTAGTAACCTGTTGTGTTTATTTTCAATAACATTCTATTTCTCTTTAACAACTGGATGTATTTTCAAAGATTTATACTTTTACTGTATATGAAAGTTATAACTCCTGACTCTTAGAATTAAACTATGCTCCTTAACACCCAAATGAAATGTGTGTGTGTGTGTGTGTGTGTGTGTGTGTGTGTGTGTGTATGATTAGAAAATGCTGTCATGAGATTCTAATGTCTTAAGAGTTTATCCATCTTTATTATTTTCTTCTTGCTCCTATCTTCTGCTTAGATTATAAAAATAGACATCAGAAAAATAATGACAATTAGGCTTGTTTTCAAATCATATCATCAATGCTGCTTCAGAAAGGAGGTTCACAGGAAATTAACAGGGGATATGGAGCCCTTTCTTCATCACTGCTTTTGCATTTCCAATCACTTTTGACCAGCAGCTACTTTTCAAATTTCCAAAGTACAGTAAATGAAAGACTTTGGACTTAACAGACTAAAACTGATGAACATGGATATAACATGCTGAGATATTGGTGGCAGTGCTGGCTGTTGAGAGAAGAAAGGGCAAAAAGCCAGGCAGTAGAATGTGTTACCCTGGGAGCTCCTGGAGGGAGGGAGGGAGGTGCATGATAGTTTTGATTTTATCACTCTAGGTTTAGCATATTCTTTTTATTATTCAGGTTCTTGTTGTTAGGGTTAGTGGAGTCACTATCATGGACAGATACAAGGAGAAGGCACCTGTAACATGCCCATCCTCTTAGCTCTGACTTGGATAGGCAGGCCAGTCAAAGCAGGACTATTGTACAAAATAGTGAGTCGAAACCAAACAAGCAGAACAACTTTACAATTTACAGTGCTTATGTGTGAGGTTGATCAAGAAATTTCCTTTACATAGTTGTAGCCTTGCAGTACAATCTTGCATAAAGACTAATAGCCTTAAGCGATGGAGCCAAGATACAGATTTGATTTTAGGGCAACATACAGACACAGTTACAAAGGTTTTGCTCCTGGAAATCTTGTAAATGACAATTTGCTTTTTTGAATACCTAAAGGCACAAAAATGTAACAAAATTAATTATTTTATTGATGTAATGTTGCTGCAGATAGAACACGTCTTTCCTACTTTTGATTAACTTTATTTAAAAGGACAGCATCAAACATAAATAGATAAAAACGGTGCTTTGTTTGTCTTAGGCAAAAATAGGAGTGATTTCTTTCCAAATTTTCCCTAATGAATCATCAGAGACATAAAGACAGGTTCTTTTGTTCCTATTGTTGCCTAACCCTGCTGCTTTTCAGATTACAACAACTTCACTAATTACTATGGCTTTGAGTCTATTATTTTACCTTCTTCTTTCTCAGCCCTTAATTTGAATGCTTAGTTTAACAGGTTCACAAACAAATGCCTGGCTTTTTGACTCAAGGAAACCTGTAGTATTGGAATTAATTTTATAGAGATTCCTTGGATGGAAATACACAAAAATCATTTTCTAGGCAAAAGTGTATAAAATGCTTTTTTTTAAATTCCTGACAGGAAGGCAATATTCAGCCATGGCTCAGGCAAAATATCTGTGTAATTCACTGTAAGAAGGAAGAGGATGTACTTAGAAGATTCTGTTATTATAGTCAATCTCAATAAAAGTAGTTTTAATCTTCCTATGGAGTTGATTTTCTGTTCTGATCTATCTAGTGGGACCGACAGATTAAAATGCACATCACTGAGGGAGCAAAGAGATACTGAAAGTGATGGAGGTTGGATAACAAAAAGTGACTGTCAGATTATGCCTAATACCGAAGATGATGTCATCGTATCATCATCATCAATATTTATTCGTTCATCAAGTGTCATCAAAATCTGTTGGGACTCTGTGAATTATCCAACAATAAGTAGCCTTGATGGGAAAGAATAATTGGGAAAGAATTGGGAAAGAATAATTATTTTAACATTTTTTCTAGTAAACTGAAAAAATAGTTTTTACGTAGGCATTTATTCTCCTTTGAACCTTTTCAGAATTTTTCATTTTTTCAATCTGTACCAAAGAAAAACCTGACAAAGCCTTTCTGAATCAATCTGAAAGCCTCCCTTAATCCATAATTTGTTTTCAACAGAGCTAGCCAGAGTCCTCAAGGAAATTTTATATATTGATCTGAAGATAGCAGCTGTTCTTTTGAGGGGAACTAATTAAACAGTGAATTGCTCATTTGCTTATGAAATTAAATTTTATGTCTTGCCTTTTCTCTAAGAATTCAAAGTAATGTATACAATACTTCCTCATCCACTTTTTCACCAGCACCATAACTCTTTGGGTGACATTGGACTGATAAAAAGTGACTGTCTCAAAGTCTTCAGTGAATGTCCATAGCAAAGACAGATTCAACCTGGGCACAGTCTGAGTATAATATCTTAATGTGTATATATACACTTATTATTTAGTATAACTACTATTCTATACCATATACTATAAATACTATAAATAAGCATATACTTTATATAATTATTATATTATGTATAATATAATTTATATTTTAATACATAATTTTTAATTATTTGATTTGTGCTTCCTCACTCTTGGTGAGCCAGTCGGCAGTGACTTACAACACCGATTAAACAATTTATAATCATCAATGCAAAATAAACAACAAATTGCAATAAAATTATAAAACCATACAAAATCTTATTCAAAGCACCATAGTGCATAATTAATACAAAGGGACCATTTAAAAAAGGAGATTAATTTCTAGATACTAGCTTTCATGTTTCTTTTGAAATCATCCCAAAAGAGTGAAAACTGTAATTCAGAGAGGTGGAAATGCCACATCATTGTACAATGAAAAAGTTAGGCAGCTGTTGAAAAGCAGAGAGAAGAATCCCAAATGCCTGGAAAAGTTTTATTTGGTCCAACATATTTTGGAAAATATGTTCTTTTTCAAATGCATTGTACAAACAAAAATAATACAAATACTCTGACAGGGTATATCCATAACTTGCAACTATTTTATTTTAATCCATCACTACCGTAGATTATTTTATTTAGTTCATAACTAGATTATTTTGAATATTCATAGAGATTTGTCCTTTTATATAAATATTGTTCTAATTTATGCATGTTGCAAATCATGAAAGCCAACTGGAGCGATCTTGGGCCAGTCACTCTCTCTCAGTCCAGCTCACCTCACAGAGTTGTTGTTGTTGTTGGGAAAATAGGAAGAGGGAGGTGTGTTGGATATGTTCACTGCCTTGAATTACAGTGGTACCTCAGTACATGTTGTCAGTTGGTTCCAGGATGTATGGCAAGTGCTAAAAGGGATGAATCCCAAACAAACCACATGACATAGCATGTGACCCTTTATTTCGGCCAGAAATAACTTTTTGTCTGTTCCTTTTTCTATATCAATGACCTTCCAGCATGGCCAATTTCTATCTGCCTTCAGTGGCCATCCCCCTCTGTTTTTTTTTCTTTGCAGTGACCTTCCTAGCATGGCCAACTTCCTGTCCATTCTCTGAAGGTGTTTTGCTCTTCTTATTGCAGTGCATTGAGTACTAAACAAACACCAGGTATTAGAAACAATATTTTCACACCAAAATGCATCGAGTACCAAATTCAAGTTTGTTTTGAAGCAGTCAAGTACTGAGGTACCACTGAATTTGTAAAAGTAATAAAAATGAGATTAAATAAATAAATAAATGCATACATGTTAGTATTACTTTTTGTGTGTCTCTTCCAATTAGATAGAACTATTTCTAACTAACAATCCCTCATCTGGCTCCAGATTTGTTCCACCTCATCCTGACCAGACTCATCTTGTCCAGACAGGAACCTATGATGGAGACTAACCTACACAATGATGATGGAAATAAGAAGTAATCTATGGAGTCATTTCTATAGAAATGGCCCTCTGTTCCATCCAGTGATTCAAGATGCTTCATAAATATATTTAAGAATAAAGAATGGGTAAAGAATGGAATTTTATGACTGAAAAGCTCTGGGGAATAGCAATGATATTGACCTTACAACCATCTGAACCTGGTCATCAAGGTAAGAGTGAACCCACAACACAGCTGTGCCCCCAGTCCTTAGAGCAATCCTATAGGATACTATGAATGATGGCATCAAAAGCCACCAAGACATCCAGAAGCAAGAACACTTTCCCCTAGGGCACTACCTCAATAAATCACCATTAAAGTGACCAAAGACAAAATTTCTTAGGCAGACAAAATGTGTTTGGTAGGTTTATATTTTTTTCAGCATAAGGAGACTCTTTTCTTCCTCCAAAGGTTTTTTTCAGAAAGATATTTGACTTTTTCACAACTGTGGAGAAACATACTAACGCCTCTCAGCAAAATATTTATATACAGATTAGTAGAGCTATAGCTTTAACCCTAATTACATAAATGCTGTATTGTGAACCATACACACTCACTGGAATTGGCATTCTCCGAGAAGATGTTATGTTACCTCCTCCTTCTACTGCAAACACAGATTGCAACTGATTTTGGCAAATTGCATTCCATTTAAATGCTAAATCCAAATCACACCACCTTTCTTTTCGTTAGCAACATTTGTGGGGCCTTTCTGTGAAGTCTGTTTGCACAATATCTGGGTGAGGGGGGGAGAGAATATGGATATGATATAGCTTCTTTTGGAATCTCTTATGCCATGACCTTTATCTTTATTCTTGATCAGGAAATAAAAGGTCATGTCATTCTAGCTATTACAAATTCTCATTTTCTGTTTCTGTCTCCAGGTACTTAAATTCATAGGCAGGTAGAGACTGACATAAATGGAGTCTTTATCATATTTATCCATTTTGTTTCTGGCCAAGAGCCTTATGTCAATACATATATCTATTCCTCTAAAATCCTTCCCTTTATTTTTTTATATTTCTTCTGCTAAATATAAAATGAAATAAAAATAGCTTTCATAAGGTTTGTCCTACCTCTTGTTTTTCTATGCTTACATTTTGCTTTCCTTTACACAGACTGGGTATACACAATGACTGGCTGTAAAAGACTGGATGTTATAATCAGCTGAAGATATATTAGGAAAACAACCAAACCTACCAGATAGAGAAGAGGTTTCATGCAAAAGATCACATATACAGTTTTTGTGTATTTATATTTCTGCAACTATGGATTTTCTAGAATTTGCTGGCATCTCCCAGTTGTCCTACACCAGTTGTGGGGGGGGCGGGGGAAGGGATACAACAGTAAATGAATAAAACAGTCAGAATCAGAATCCTTTATTGGCCAAGTGTGAGTGGACACACTTGGAATTTGTCTTTGGTGCGTATGCTCTCAGTA
>JANHJO010000518.1:131675-151924 GCA_032468235.1 Pseudoxyrhopus heterurus
TAATTAGAACTGCAGAGAAAACAATTGCTACCAACCTGCCTTCCATTGAGGACCTGTATACTGCACAAGTCAAAAAGAGAGCTGTGAAAATATCTACAGACCCCTTACACCCTGGACATAAATTGTTTCAACTTCTACCCTCAAAACAACGCTATAGGGCACTGCGCACCAGAACAACGAGACACAAGGACAGTTTTTTCCCAAATGCCATCACTCTGCTAAACAACTAATCAACATAACAAATTATTACTAAGACTTACTAATTATTATACAAACTATTACTAAGGTGCAGACTGTATTACTATTACTCTTCTCATCCTTCTTAGTACCTATCTCTTCCCACTTATACCGTGTTGCTTGTACCTTTACAATAAACAAGATGACATCAGCAAATATTGTGGGCCCAATTGGCAAAAGAAAGCTCAAGACAATGGCTAAAATGATGAAAGGCTTTATCATTTAATGCACCCACAGTATTTTTAAAATGCACATATTTTACACATAATAACAATTCCAGATATATTGCCACAATTTCAGACTTAAAGTCAAGGATCTTATGAAGCTGTGCGAACCATGGCAATGATATTCATTTTTAATGTTTGTGCCATTTCCAAATGAGCATTTTTTTTAAGCTTTCCTACCCAAAGTGAAATAAAGAAGACTGATAGCCTTTCATATTGTCTCTGCTATTGAAAGAATACACACCATCCAATAAGTTTTAGATCTATGTAGTTTCTGTATTTCCAAATTATTTATCCTCATTTCTTGATAACCTTCCTTAACTATATGCTAGAACTAAGGAACTAAGGAATGCTGAATTTCACAGATCTGGAGAGCAACAGATCAGGAAAGGCATTTGGGGTGTACAATTTACAATGCTGCTCAGCAGCTTCAACAGATGCAAAATACTGCCGGACTGACTAATTGTTGGAAGAAATATCCATCAGGTTCAGTTCCAAGCTGGGAGAAAGAGGATGATTGGAAAGATGGTTTAATGATGAACAGAACCACCAGTGTTTATAGTTCTGGTGCAGCTGACAAAAATGGAGTTGAGACTGGGTGGATTTTTATACCTTCTGTGGGCTTTGTATTTGAACTTTCTGTTCCTGTGCAAGAACATGTTCTTTAATATTCTATTGGCTGTTGTCAGATTCCTATGGGGCCATGTAGTAGTTATGTAGGGGTCATAGCTGGCTCTATAGGCAAAAGAGGAAATGCAAATCCTAGGTGCTTGGTATATTGTTTATCTGAGCTTCCTGGTGGACTGCTCTGGGATGGTGCAATGAAAGGGCTTGTGTTCTGAAAGGGTGTTGGGCAATTCCTATTGTACCTAATGACTTCCTCCTGTGTTGAATCTTGGGTGAGGGGCTGTTTCTAATCCTATCACTCTGCTTTTGTTCAGACTTTGCTGCAGGGAGTTTCAAAATATCCTTTCTTGAATGGATTTCTGCCTACAGTATTTGCTTTGCTTATGAATAGAGCTATCTAGATACTTGTCTTCCTTTTTAAATAAGCTCTTTATCTCTCAAGTGTTGACATCTGCTGTGGGCTATTAAGAAAAAGTGGGGACTGCTTTCTGCCTCTTAAAAAATTTGTTTCCCCATTTCTCCCTTTGGGGAAATATAATAATCTTCCTTTTTAATAGTCCTCAAAATATTTCATTCTTCTAGGAGGAGTGGGCTTCCCACACCTTCATATTTGCTTTCTGGAGTGCATTTTTCCAAAGTTGTTGGATCTATATTGGCTGCCAATTCATTTATGGGGTCCTTCCAGGGGTGGGTTTCAACGGGTGTAACAACCGGTTCAGTCAGTTTTTCAAAAAAAAAAAAAATTTTTTTGCTTTTGCTCGCCCGCTTGTCCAGAGCCTGTAGCTGCCTTTATTCGCTGTGTTTTTAGCATAGCTGATGGTCGGGGAAGAGTGCCTCACCTGTTTTTCCCCCTAGAGGCTGCTGCACGAAATTTGAGTTTTAAAGAAACAAACTTCCTACAGCAGCTCCTATGGGGAAAAACTGCTGAGGAAGGCTTCCTTGACCATCAGCTGTGCTGAAAGCACAGCGAATAAAGGCTGCTAGAGACTCTGGGCAGGCAGGCAAAAGCAAAAAAAAAAAATTTCAAAAAAAATGACCAAACCAGTTTGCTGGCTCCACCCAACCTCAACAACAGGTTCGGGCAAACCGGTCCGAACCGGTAGGAACCCACCCCTGGGTTCTTCTCCCTAAGAGTTACACAAGTCTTAAAAGGAAACCATAGGCTAAATGATTGGGAAAAGTCAGCATGCAAAAAAAAATGTCTAGCAATCAATATATGGTTAGAGCAATCTAATAAATTGCACTTGCTTGTTTTATCTCCATTTTCTGCAATGACAAGATCAGCATTACCAAACCATCCTTAAGAAAAAAACCATTTTGAAAAAGAATATTAAAGCTAGAAAAAAGGAGGAAGAAAGAGATATTGTTATCTAGTGGCAACTTTCAGCTTAAAGCAGACTTTAACCTTTGTTGGTGACAAACTATAACACAAAATGTAACTACCTTTCATGAATGTCCTATGCTTGGCCCTGGTAATGAACAAAATATATAAAGTCACCTGGGAATTCAGTAGTGGGAAGAGTGTTGTTACTGCCATTGAAATGGAGCAGCATAAGAAGACATGGAATATCTTCCACTGGAATTATCAGCCCATCAAAATGTACCAATAAAAACACTCTTCTTCAGTTTTAGGACTCCAAAGAACGTAGAGAAGAGGCTGGGGAATCAGCTAGCTAGCATAATATACCATAATTGCTTTATTATCTCCTTGGCTTTGCTAAACCGCAGTGTCATAAATAACTAGAGGAAAGGTCATATTTTGCCACTAGGGTGATCAGAAAAAATCAACTATGGCTCGGTTTCTTGGTTGTTGTTGTTTTTAAACATAATTTAAGTAGACAATAGAAGATCATGTTCTACACTACAGCCCTCATATTTGCCTCACTTGCTGTTAATCTAAAAGCTACACTTGGGAAACATCCTGAAAAGAGAACTCAAAAATTTGTTCTGAAGAACCTTCATACATTTTGCTTTGGATTTTCATTATTCTTTATAGAAAATAACAGAGCAGATTTTACCTGAGACTATTTAAAGATATTATCTAAAAATATCCATATTATTTTTCCCTCTGCCAAAGATAAAGCTTCTTACTTTACTTAAGCAAAATAGGATCATTTAATGATGGTAATTATTAATTATTAATTGCCGTAAGGTATTGTTTTATTCCTGGAGTTAGGTCACAAGAAGTTTAATTTTTTAAAAAACTTGCATTTACTCTCTATATTACTTTAGGTGCTTTGAATTAAATTGGACTAGTACCAAAGAAGGAAGTTCATAGCTCCCTATTTTATTATACTGCTAGTAAATTATGGGCCTAAGAGAAGCAGGAGCTTTTTATTACTGACTCTATGGAGATCAACCAGCTCTTAGGTAAAATGTTCAATTTTTTAGACCCATGACATAGGATTTGTAGAAGTTTGAGAAGAAGAAATCATCTTCTGTAGAGATGTGCATAAGAGACAAGTTGATGTGCTAAAGCAGGGGTGTAAAACACAAGGCCCACGGGCCAAATGTGATCAGATCCAGCCCGTGGGGCCCTCCTGGAAAATATAAGGGGCCAGCCTGTGTCGCTTTGGCAAATAGGAAACATCAGGCCAGCATGGCTTCGGCCTAGTCTACCCATTGCAAAGAGGAAACATGCCAGCAATTTGGGGAGTGATGTCAAGCTGGCCATGCCCACCCAGTCAGCCACACCCACCCAGTCAGCCACGCACTAGTGCGTGGCATCAAGCTGGCCACACCCACCCAGTTGGTCACACCCACCATTGGTCATGCCCACTCGGTCCCCTGAGGTCAACCACAGCCCTGATGCGGACCTCAATGAAATTGAGTTTGACACCCCTGTGCTAAAGACTCACCAACATCTTTTAAATCTTGTTTTACCTTCATGAATTTGTAAGTGGCCTGTGTGTCTATAGAAATGAAAATAGGACAATGTTTTTTTTTTACTTTTTAGAAATGTCCAGATGGCTATAGAATAATGTTATGCGATGAATTGATGTCTTGATTATCTGGAATTATCACTGGACAATATGTAAAAGTAAGAAAAATTTTAAAATTATTGTTCATAATTAAGACAAACAAATCTTCCCTTGAGTTTGAAAAATGATACTGAAACCAGGGCTTCCACATGACAACTAAGGTAAATTTATTTTTAAATTTTACTTTGTTTCTCTTACAAGCTGTGCGTGTGCATGCATATACATGTATATAAGCATGAATGGGAGAGTTGAGAATGCTCCAGATCCACATACGTAGATCCAAAAGTACTCCAAGAGTAGAAATTGGGAGGATGATCCTGCTCATTTTCTGTTTGGACATGTACCCATCTACCAAGAAAAAGAGAAAAGCGACTAAGTACAGAATATTCTAGGTGACTACAGAGAATGATAGGAAGTAACCTCACTTTTTTTTTTTGTAAATGGGTATTTTTATCAAATACCCACTGGTACCCATTTCATAAGCTTATCTATAACCTGGGCCCATTCAAAATTCCAGTTAGAGGCATTTCTTTGAATATTTTTCTAAACTATTAAATTAGGCTTGCAACTACTAAAAATATGAGGCATAACAAAATACTGATTTATATACATCCTTCAACCTTATGGACACAGCATGATGTGGCAGATAATTGTGGAATCCTCATGCCTACTCATGAGGATTTACCTCCATGTCCTGAGGATTTCCCCCCATGTCCTCCTTGTTGGGCTATGTATGGTATGTATTCACAAACCTAAGTGAACAAAGATGCTAGCAGAAATTAAGATTAGATAGATATTCAAATAATATTCTTGCATAGTGTCTAATAGTTCCAGATATGATTTGCAGAATAATTAAAGTAGGTCATTATGAGTCATGAACCTGATTTAATCATTTAGAAGAAGGCTTTTTTTTTCTGAGGATAGTCTGAAGGTTTCCATCTCTACTTCTATTTTTACTCATGAGACTACAAAAAGAACTATGTGATATGTCTCATTGAAGCTAAGGACTTCTTTGATCAGCTGTTTCTCCCATGTTTTCTTAGGGGAAACAGCATGTTCTCATCCGTAATGTTCACAGGAGATCAAAGTGTACTTTGTTCCATGTACACAACTTAATAATTAAGTCAAGACAATTATTCACAACTACGTTTGTATGTTTATTCCATGTTTCTGTTTCTGTTCCTAGAAAATCGAACTCCTTTCTGTATCAAAAGGTATCATAATGATACCATTGAACTGACAGGAACCACCTGCATTAACTGCTGTTTCATTCATTCATTCATTCAAAAATAAACTCTACTTCCATAAAGATCCACCAATATATAAGCTTAACAAAGCTGTATTTCCTAATTCTTACATGAAGCCTAGTAAAATTGATGAATTCACTGCTGCCATATGTAATGATGGCCATCAATTTAGATGATTTGACAAATTAGAAGATTAGATGAGAAATAGCTACTACTGTACAGGATTCCTAATAATTGGATAATACCTCCTGAATTCTGAACCCTAACCATTGCATATCAGCTCCCAGAGAATAATAGTAGAAGAGAGTTATCACTTCCTGATCCAGGCTTAAAAGTTTCTAAAATGCATTTGATTGACCACTGGATTCGTGCCACTATAAGGCTATTATCTACTATTACAGATCAAGCAATGGAAACTTTGGCTAAATACGGATGCTTTTCTGACCTCTAAGCCATCATCCAGTCACAAAACCAATGAGATAATTTACAAAGTCTTGATGTAAAATATTAGCTAAGACAGGAAACAGAATTGGGTGAGCTAAATCTACTTTATTGTAAAGCTGCATTAAAACAATCTTGTAAGACTAAAGGTTCAAACTTCCCACTGCCTCTTTTAACCATCTGATCTATTTGGGTGGGCAGTTAAGTGACTATGGGTTCTTCCTCTCTTGTCTGATCATTCCCTAAGCAGCATCTCTTTCTCTTGTCCCCCAAGAACATCCACATATTCTATTCCATTTCTAAATTAAAGTGGTGTTGAGTAATTTGCATTGGTTTGTCACATGCTTTATCCATCATTGGTCTAAACATATACAATTGAAAATCAATTGCATGTAAAATTTGAAACATTCCCCCCTAGCCATTTCTTAGCACACTCCTTGTTCCGCATCATCTCCTAGGCTTCATTATCTCTCAATGACTTTTATTAGGAATTGTAATAGATTATTACTAAGCCGCCTCTTCTGTCACTCCCAAAATGTCACGATCAAATAAATTTTACATATTTAAAGCTTCATTGGTGTTCTTGAATAAGCTTCCCTATTTTAGCAACATACGATCTATGATCCATGGTGAGTATGTCACATTGCTTCAAACAATTCCAATATAATTGTCAAATTGTGTCCGTGTAATTTTGTGCATCGATGAATCAAGGCATGGGGTGAAAAGCACTTAAATGTGAAAATGACCTACATTGCCCTGATCCTAACTGCTGCCTGCTTTAAAGCTTTCCCTTTCAGCACTTGACAAGTAAGTGAAGACAGCATTTCAAATTATTTTGACTCCACCATAATATATGTTGTTTCGGGACTGAACTAGTTATCTCCTCTTGGACTCCCTTGCCTTTTTAACTTCTTGCAGAGGAGAGAACAGTGACTCGGATACCATGGCAACCTCCCCTTTTTTGCAGTTGCTGAGCTGTTAAATAATGGGGCAGTCAAAACATTTAGAGGCTAGAGCAGGTTATAAATATGCTCGCAATATAGGCAAGGGCAAACTTTTTATGACCGGAGGCTGCAGGTTATCTATAAGTCTCTTTCAGGGAAGACAGCAGACTTGATGATGAAATCAAGTAGTTGGGTCATGTCACTTGTGCGAGTGGAACTAGAAATTTGCTTGTAGAAGGGGAATGGGTGGGAATAGATAGACTTTGTTATTTCTGTTTTAACTCTGCTTAAATTATATCACTTTTCTTGTATACTTTCTATGTAAAACCACAGAAAGTTGTGCCAGTGATTTTAAAATGGAACACTAATTTAACTTGGAATATTTCTCCCTCAGGAGAAAGGAAGAATTATGGTACATGAATGTGGAAGTACAAGTTGTCTATTGTTATAAGCATATATAAAAGTGTATTCCTTTTTCAGATGACAAGACAAAATTCCAGTCCGATGCAGAGTTAGGCTCCAGGCTGAAAAACAGTGAGTTCTAGTTCCACGTTAGAAAGCCAGCTGTGTGAGACTTTAGGCCAGTCACTCTCTCACTCAGCCCAACCCACCTCACAGGGTTGTTGTTGTGAGGAAAATAGTTATTTGTAACTATGAGTTACAAATGAGTTGCCTTCAGTTATTTGTAAAAAGCAATAAAGCTTGTATATAAATAAAAAATAATAAATAATTTCATTTAATTCTGTGACATTTACAGTCTAACAATCCAAGAAAATGCTGCAGCTATGCTTAAGCTTTTGTTTTAAATCAACACTTTATCAACTCTTATCGCTAAACAAATGTTAAGCAGCTGTAGCTCTCCACCTGATTAGCATTAAACCCTTCAAAATCCAACCCAACCCAGGAAGCACTGCTGTTTTGTACACAGTTGATTAACTCCTAGTGGTTTGCAACTAAAACTAATCTATTCATTTTACAGCCTTGAGAATGCTCCAAATGAAGTGTGCCTCTTGTTAGAGGAATCCAAATCAATCAAGCAATACATACATCAAAAAGGTAACCACTTTGGGGATATTTTAAAAGGTATAAATAACTTAAAGAGATTTAAATCATCCTGTTTTCATATGCCTTTTCCCTCTAAACCTGCAGAATGCTTTATTGATTCAGCACATGCTGCTATCCTTCTCAAAATGCTAGTGAACAGGCAGAATGGAATTAATCTAGACACAGAACGAGGGAGCAGAGATGATGATTGCTCTGAACTAATCAACCTCTCATATCATCTGCCCACAGCTTCTGCATGCTTTGTTTTAAAAAAAGGACCACCCTACATAAATCATGACTATCATAAATGAAATGGGCATTTGAAAAGCAACAAAAAAGTGGTAGTCCCAAGATCTGTACCAGCTTGTTAAATTATCAAGGATTAAAAAACATGTTCCTCCCAAAAGAAGAAAATTCATAACAAATTAATTTCTGACTATCCAATAGATGGATTTTTATCAGCTACCACTTAACATCCTGAAAGTCAAAGGTATCTTACCTGTGCAGTAGGTTGAAATCCTAATTTTTAGGCCAGGTCCTGAAATTCTTTTTTAGTTTAGTAAAAATCAGTTTGGGTAAGGATTTCAACTAACAAAAATGTCCTGCAAGGCAATAGCATAACACAGTCTTTCCCAATCTTAGGGATTTCAGACTACGGCACTGGAATGCCCAGCAAAGATCATAATGACTTGGAAACTCTGGGAAGTGAAGTTTGTATATTTGAAGGAGATCCAATTTGGAAAGGCTGGAAAAACCATCTTTTTTCTCTAACACTATCCTATTTTCAAACATGTTTGGGCATATATGCGTATCCTCCCTGTATTTCAATAACAAATGTTGGGAGAACAGATAGTTTACATACATTTTGATATCAATGCTTAATTTGGGTAGCATGTTTTGCTTCTAAAACTATAGTTCTGAATTATTAACCTAATCTGTTTCAACCATTCAGAATTAAGTCTACCATACCTGGACAGGAAAAAGTCAGATGTCATATGACAACAAAGGCACTGATGTCATTCAGCAATTGTCCACAGTGGCATATAACAAATTTGAAACAATTCAAAAGCTATGCCTTTGAAGAACGTTAGGGATGCATTTTACCTCCTTCTTTTAGCACCTTTGAAATGTAAAACTTTTGCAAACTGATTTGTAACACTCAAATTCACTGAAATCAATCAGCACAAAAGACTTCTCATCACCTCAAGATACATCTTAGCAAGGCTTTGATCTCCACATGTAATTTTTGGGTGAGATTCAAGGTCACCCATACCTGGCTCAACACCTGGATAAGATACTACCTGCTGTCCAAAATATCTGCTCATCCAACAAGATGTGGAAGCAGGTATGTCTGCAAGATATGGTCAAATTAATCATGATGGGAGCCATCTTAGTGCAATTAAAGCGCTGTTCTTTTAAAAATGTGTGTTAGATGTGCAGTGTAAATAAAACAACAGGCAGAGTTTCTATTTCACTATTGTAGCTGTTATCTTGACTTTTTAGACCACGTAACCCTTGGATCCCTTCAGATGCTCTTTCTTATAGTGTTATCTTCTGAGGTCATAAAGGCAGGTCTTTTCAACTATTACCAACTTCTGTGGAATAGCATTTCTCCCAGGACTATAAAGTCATCTCCAAGGCTATCTCCAAGTAGCCTTTGAGATCTGAATTGGGAGTTAGGATCCCCCCTGCAATAAGTGATGGTTAGCTATTTTGATACAACTCTTCCTCAATGTCAGAATTGTACAATGAATAATAGGACATTTAAAAAGTTATCTTGGCCAGCTCAGGACTAAATAATCACCTTGCATCCAAGTGGATTTGTCCAAAATACATCTTCTTTTTAAAATAAATAAATTCTAAAAAGTAGAATAAATACATTCTAAATTTGTAGAATAAAAAATATAATTTATTCTACAAATAAAGCTTGTTTTGGTCAAAAACTAAGTTTTGGAATTTTGAAAATGAATTAGCCCAAGTGAAAAATATAAGAAAGCCAATCCAGCATAGCCTTAAATTTTTAAAAAATGTATAATTTATTGCTCTAGAGCAGGGCTGTCAAACTTCCGGCCCACGGGCCAGATGCATCACGTGCTGGCCATGCCCACACCCGGTTTAGCGAAAAGGAAAAAGGTTCCAATACGTCACTGGAAGCCGCTGTGACAACATGAGTTTGACAAACCTGCTCTAGAGTATTGACATCTGCCTCTTTTTTTAGTCTTGGCTTCAGCAAAAGAAATTCTGGCTAGGGAATTTTGGGAGTTAAAATCAACACATCTTAAAATTGCCAAGGTTGAGAGACACTGCTCTAACCAAAACAGTTGACATAATTTCTTGACATTTGGAGATAAGAATCTAGAAACATATAGCACAAGCCTAAACAACCCTATCCTTTCCCCTAAGAAAATATTCTTAAAAAAATAGAAACAGAAAAATTCAATTCCCAAGGTGAAAATGCAGGCTGCTAACTTGGCAGCACAGAATATCCTTAGAAACAGTCCTGCTTTCAAGCAAGGTTGTAATATTTGTGGAATGATTTCATGTATTCTCCTCTAAAAGCAAGCTTTATTAGAGTGAAATGAGATTTGAAAACATATTCAGCATGATTCTATAAATATTTACTCAGAATTAAATATTTGGTATATTTAGTGGGCTTTTTCACCCCAGAATTGCCTTTAGGGGAAAATCCCCCTAATTATTCAGAAAGACACTTCCCACATTTGTGGAATTAAAGACAGTTTTGCATTGATCTTTATTGATCTCTGCCATGAATATCCATTGTCGTTCACCCCTGATACCAACATACACACACATATCCCAGTTGCCACAGCTGCAACCATGTATCAAACAGCCTGCAGTTTAGCAAACCTTCTGCTTCAGAGGAATTGGACTCTCCAGCTATTTGGTGGCAGCTGAACATTCAATCAATCATGCTTGGAGAGAGATTTTAGGAAAAGCAGACGTTGCTTTCTCATATTCCCACTGCATGGAAAGGAAAAGCATTATGCATGGGTGTGTGATTGTATCTACTTTTGTGTAGTTCCTGACCCACCATTCTGCACGGCATATTACTTTCAAGGCCCCAAAGATTGCTCAGTCAATTGTAAGGCTGGAAACATCTTTAATTAAGAACTTCAACTTTTTGTGAAAAGAAGATAGGAACTCCACAGCCGCTGCTATAGGAAATAATACATATCCAAGTCACTTAGGACAAACTACCCTTCAAATTCAAACAAGCAAAGTAAACAAACATTGGTTGGCAAAAAAAATAATTTCAAGCCAAAGAGAAATATTGGTTGAAGAGAGTGTTACAGACCTTTTGGAAGACATCTAAAATACCTTTCAAGAGATTTAAAATGTTTTCTTTTGGTAAAGTGCAGCAGCAGCAGCAAATATTTGCATCCTGTCGCTTTCATTATTTACTTCCTGGCAAAGCAGGTGCCAAGGAAGACTATCAATGACCCGCAGTATTGCCTCCTAAGCCTGTGTTTGGAGGATAGATTACCCAGCACCAAATGCTCAATATTAATAAGGCAAAAAAGCAGCAGGATGCAATTTGTTCTTTTTAATACCGTTGTAAAATATATGCTACCACATTGTTACACTCTCGCTTCATGAACAGTGAGAGAATAGAGTGTTTCTAAAAAATTTGCTGGGAAACACCTAGAGTTGCTAGGTTTTGTTAGAAGACTCCTACATTCTAACTAGTCATTAAAAACGCATATACCATTCAGATTGTACAAAATTAAGAGAAAACTCAGTTTGAATCCATGATTTAGTCATGATTCATTTGCTCCATCACAGCATTAATCGTATCTCCTCACATCAAACAAATGTTTAGCAATGTTGTATTTTATCTGGACGAGCTTTTTTTATCATCATAATATAGAAATACACTCAGGAAGCATTCAAAGCTTTAGGAAATGCAGTTGATCTGTTATAGGCTTGAGCTCTTGCAGAAGATAATCTAGGTAAGATTATCTAGAGTTCTTGCAGAAGATAATCAACTACAAAAAATAATCTAGACAAAAAAGATGCTACTGTACATAGAGTTGAGATGCAGAGAGAAGCAAGCAGAAAACTGACATTGAGTGTCAAAGGACTGAACTATAGGTTATTAAGCTATGTATAACAACTGTGTAATGCACTGTCAAATTATGATACACTGGATTCACATATTGTTCTGACACAAGAATGGCCTCCTTCTTCAGCCTTATTTTTTCCTTCCAAATTGTGCTGATGAAATTTGGCCACACAATTTTCATTACTAACATAGGATGCAAAGTGGTCTCAATGAAACGTAATAACCCTCTAAAAAAAGTGAATATCCATCTACACACACAAATTTTAAACCACACTGTGTTCAACCATTTCATCTACAGCCTTGGAGAGTTAGAACAACTTCTGAACCAGCAGGAAAATTCAGTTGCAATTTTTAAAAATTGGCTTATTTTCTATTTTGACAACAGGCACAACTGCCTCTTTACATTACTATCAAGAAGATGAAATTCTCCTTTCATTTCAATAACTAATAAATTTGAAGTTTGATATATGTTTTTTAAAAGATACTAGCCAACAAATTGCAGTATAAATTGCTGTCTTCAGAAACAGTAGTTCTGGTAGCTTCTTTGCTGTTACAGCTTACTATTTTATCTCTGAACTATAATGATAAAGCTTGCTATTGATTATGCATCACTATCAACTCCTATCAACCATATAGCTAATCTCCAGGATGTTCTGTCCCCAATCACCCGGTACTACAGGTCTTCCAACAATGCACTCATCACTATTAGAGTTGAGGTTATCCATCCTGCTACTCATTGTCTTCTCTTTTCTTCTTCTCTGAAAAAATGGGGGGAACCTAACTATGGAAGTAATTATTGTCACTTTTAAAAATGTTAAAAATAAATAATGTACTTTCTTTATAGTAATCAGTGAAAGATTATTTTGTCGGCTTTAGAAAATTTTATATGTGGGATCCTTGGTGCTCTCTGAACTTGCTTGTTTTCTTGCAGACATTTCATTACCAAAATTAGGCAAAATCATCAGTACACTGACAATGTTACCTACTTTGGGTAATGAAACATCTGCAGGAAAACAAGCAAGATCAGAGAGCACCCAGGACCCCGCATTTCAATCCTGAACTACAAATATTCTCCTTTATTAATTTTATATGAATTAAGGGCTCAGATGGACTTGATTTAAGATTTTGAAGTTGATCCAAAGGCTTCTCCCTTCCCATGGGAAAATCCTTTGCTTACATCAGCCATTGTAGTGCAGTGGTTAAAATGCAGCAAGCTAATTCTGCCCACAGCCAGGAATTAAATCCTGACCAGTTGACTCAGCCTTTCAAGGTTGGGAAAATGAGGACCCAGATTGTTGGGGGCAATATGCTGACTCTGTAAACTGTTTAGAGAGTGTATAAAGCACTATGAAGCGGTGTACAAATCTAAGTGCTGTTACTATGGCTATTTTGATATTGATAAGACTTTGAAGATTAAGCATTAGGGGGCGCTAGATGACTATGCAGAAAGAAAACTATACAACCCTTTTGTAGTATCAATTAATGCTATCCTAGTCCCATTGAATAAAATTGAACAGGTGGAATTAAAAATCACAGTTTACAAGAAGGAGATGGAAATAATGGATTTACAGATGAAAGTTGAAAACTGAAAAAGAAACAGAAATAACAAATCAGATGAGCAATCTGGATTATCTGCTTATACTAAATTTACAGGAGGGATTTGCTGGAGTTGCTGCATTGGGGCAGTCATAAAGATGAAGGCAAGAATTTTGTGAGAAGGGTATGGGAAGGCAGATGTTAAAAACTTCTGAGGATATTAAAGTTTGTTTGCAGAAAGAATACAGAATTGGTTTGTTTGACTGAAGTTACAGTAATGGCTTGTTCTTTTCAGGGATGTTTAAAAGTTTAACATTAGAACTGGATGATGATGATTACTTCTGGCAATGTTCCATTCTTTTTTGAGTGAGACCAAACTTCAATTATTTGAAAAGAGGAAATGGGAAGATTTATTTAAAGGGAAAGGAAGGATTTAGATTAGGTGGAATAGATATAATCTGTAATATCTATGTTATTTCTAATAACCCTTACTGAACTTTTGCTATTTAACAGAGAGAAATGAGATTCTTATAGAAGTGAAGTTTATAGAAATGGAATGAGGAGATGTTTGTTTATAAAGAGGTACTGATAAATCGTTAATGTTGATTATTCTTACTGGGGTTAAAGGAGGTTTCTTTTTTTCTATTTTTATTTTTCTGCACATCCCTTTAAAATTTTTAATGTATTTTTTTATTCTGTAATTGTATACAAAAAAGCTGGGTGACTTTGGACTAGTCACTCTCTCTTAGCTCAACCTACTTAACAGGGTTGTTGTTGTGGGGAAAATAGGATGAAAAAGGTACATTCAGTATGTTCACCACCTTGAGTTATTTATTAAATAATAATAAATGCTGAATGAAAATAAATAATCTTTAATAAAATTAATACATTAAATAACATAAATAATATAACCTTTAGTAAAATTTTCAGAAAAAGTATTCATTTTTTTTAAAAAAAAATCTGCCTTTAGCTCATCTATTTTGGAGGAATCACATTGTGTTTGCTTATCCACAACTTTATAGAGACTGCCTATTTTCATGGAGTATCTTTCCAGACAAGTGCATTTTTTTGCCCAGCTTAAAAAGGCCTAGACATCTTTTTGTACCAGCCTTTTGAGACAGGCCAGATCAAGAAACAGGCACAGCAGGGATTCATAAATGCTTTTCAGAATGGTAAGGCAGAATAACAGAATCTTGAAAGCCTGTCCTAGTTTCTCTCTCTTCCATCTTACAGTATACAAAATCAAGGTGGGATTGTTCTGAATTTCTTTCTCATTTTTTTCTGCTTTCTCAAAACTGTGTGATCATTTCTTCCTTTAATGGCTTGCTGCTTCCTTCTCTATTCCCAAGGTCAGCTCAACATTCCTATTACAGTTTATAAATATTTGATGGTTTCTTCCTAGTTCTTCCATCATTTTTTGTTTTCCTTACAACTGTAAATCTGATAAAGAGAAAAAAAATAGAATGGCTTCTTTTTGCCAGGAGACTCTTCTGGAAGCATAAAAAGATAGAAAGGCTAATCACATTAAATTGGAGGGTTTTAGTCAAAGACTAGTGAAATAATTCTGGAGTCTGAAAAAATCTGTTTGAAACTTAGAATGACACATTTTGCTCTTCATACTTCCAAGATTGGGAACCACAATATACTAAAAAGTTTCAGCCTTTCTATATTAAACAAGCACTTTTTATTTTGATTTCTCTGCTTAGATTGCAAAAGATTCTCAATTCTATTTTAAAGGTAACAACTAGCTTGTAATGATACTCGTGTCAGCTATAGGTAATTCTCAACTTACGATTGCTCGCTTAGCAACTGTCTGAAGTTAGAAACTTTCTGAAAAAGGGGACTAACTAAAATTCTGACAGTTGCTCCGCTCTGTCTGGTCACCTGAATGCACTTTGGATGCAATCATACACTGCATACACTGCAATCAGGTACCTGCACTTTACAATGATTTAGCCAAAAACTGGCAGTTACTTCCACTTTTCGACAAAACTGTGCCCATAGCAATCGTTACAACGATTGCCTAATGAACACTGCAAAAACACATAAAATTGACTTGATTACATCAAGGATCCCCAATCCCCGGGCCATAGCCCAAGGCTGGCCACTGCCTATTTGGAACTGGGCCACATAAATAGCGGGAAAGTGCGTGTGCAACACTGCATTTGTGAAAGCGGCACATGCCCGCAAAACAATTCCCTCTCCCCCCCCCCCCCGCTGCTCCCTTCTACTTGTCCGCCAATCCAGAAAGGTTGGAGACTGCTGGGTTACATGATCAACCCATTTCATGACCATTATGACTTACAACTCTAATGAGCAGGCTTCCATTATGGTGTAATTCAAGGAATAGCTGTATTGAGTATAACTCTTCCTCCACATAAATGGGAATGGACTGCACAGTAGAACATTGCCAACATTATTGTGGTTCCACAGTAGTCACAATCATCCTGCTTTTCCAGAAAGCAGGGCTAGTTTAATAAATTTGGGAGAGCATAGTAATGGAATACCGCATTTGAAACAATCACCTAAACACCCCGTCCTAGATTAATATCAATGGATTCCTACAAAATGAGATACATATTCAGAATGGAATATCCAGAGAATAACCTAAGATTATCTAGGAGACTTATATTGGATACATTACACAATAAAATTCTTCTCAGGAAAATGACCCGCATTGGCCTGGCCTAACACTGAACTACATTGGCAAATGGGTCAAAAACTCCATTATCCCAATCTGCAGTAGCCAGAGGCAGCTGACCTTCCAGGAAATCTCATTGGTTTGAAGTAAATACAAGATGCTCTCTCATGATCAGAATGATAGAGACTGACTGTTGTGGTTTGGCCCATCTTTAATACATAGCTCACTGCATCATTATTTCCTTACTGTTCCAGGTCCAGTGCACCTATATACATCATGGCCCCAATTACCCCCTAAACCAGACCTGAAGGAAATCATGTATGCTATTACGCTTCTGACAAATTTAGTTAATTTCCTAAGAAACATCCAGGCTCCATGGTACATAATATAACCATTATTGTGCTAAATTACTGAATATTTCTTACAGTGCAATTCTGGAATTAGGAATTTTGCACTTAGAATAATGTTAAGTCGTTCTTAATGTGAACAGCTTGACCATAAATTCCATAATTCCTTTCAATAATGCTTTGGAGTGGAGGAAAAACACTCTTCAGTGTGAATGACTTTTTTCTTTTCCAATTCCAGATTTTTATAGTAACAGCAACACCTGCTGGAAAAAGTTGGAAAGATTAAAAAAAAACAGGGTTGGGGGAGGTCCCCCGTTTCTGAAGAAAGATGATAGAGAGGAACCCTTAAATACTGTTAAAGAAGGCAAAAGCCACAGCAGAGCAAGAAGCAAGCAACAGCTATGATCTTTATTCTACTCTTTCCCTCAGCAATCCAGCATCTGCAGAAGTCGACAAGGAGGAAGCTGTGCCCCCCCCAAAGGCACATTGCCAAAGCCTCATAGAATCTGAAATAAAACTCCACTTCTTGTCCCAAAGTGCTTTTTCAGGAAGCAACTGGATTTTGTTTTTCTTTTGAAGACGTTTTGCTTCTCATCCAAGAAGCTTCTTCAGCTCTGACAGGATAGTGGGGAATGGAAGAACTATATTCTCTTCAACCACCACAAAGCACTCACTCAGCAGGAATATGGCAGTTGGGTTTCAACTTGTAAAGGCATCAGCCAGATTTGAAAGAGGGGCCATCGTCCAGAGATGCAGCTTTTAATTTCTAGTTAATGCTAACATGCTGGACCATTTTACTGGATCATCATTAGCAAGCATGCAAACAACAAAAAGACAAAAAATGTGCTATCACTCCCCTTCCTTTGCTTCAGTCTCTGCGAAACAGCCATTGTTGTGAACGTTTACTACTATACCCAGGCAGCAAACTCCAGGCATCCTTGTGGAATACCCTCCTCTGACCACGTTTTGAAAAGTCTGTAGAGATTCTCAGTCATCCAGGTGATGGTTGTCCCAAGAGTGCTTTTTCAGGAAGCAACTGGGCTTTCTTGTTTTTTCTTTCATGATGAGAAGCGAAACATCTTCAAAGAAAAAAACAAATCCAGTTGCCTCCTGAAAAAGCACCTTTGGGACACCACATTTTAGTCTCCAGGAAGGCCATCAAGATCTGGCTCTTTATCCAGGCGCTAGGATAGATTGATGGGAATCTGTGGACGGTATGGGAGCATCCTAGGAAAAAGACTAAGACGCCGGGGTTTCGGTTCAATTGCCCCTACTCAGCGGCTATCAGATGCGGGCTGTAAAAATCCAGAGGAGTTTTAAATGGCACCAAAGATCTCTTTGTTATCATTTAATGGTCAACCGGATTTTTGCAGGAAACATTGTAATATCTGCCTCGCTTCCCTAGCGGGACCGTTAAACGAGAGATGGGAAACTGATAAGATCGCAAGCTTGAGAAAAACTTTCCCTCTAAGCTTCGGGGGAGACCGCATAAGCGCAACAGACCAGACACCCTTCGTCAGGCAAGAAACCTCGATGCCTGCAATGCGCATGCTCAGCCCGAAAGACCTGTGTAGGTCTGCTTTCACAGCCTCCGTAGCGGCGCAGGAAAAACGGAAGGCGGAGTTTGTCCTTCTGCGGCCTCCGTACTACGCCAGCAGACATGGCGGAATATTCTTGCGTGAAGAAAACAAAACTGGTTCTTAAGGGGGCGAAATCGAAAAGGTGAGTGTGTTATTCCTCAGGTTGGTGGAATGGCGGAAAAGATAGTGGGCTTCCCCCTTTTTCCTCCAGAAAGTGTGGTTGAAGATCACCCAGTTGGCTTCTAATCTAGGGCAGTACTAGAATTTGCAGTCTTCCAGTTTCTGGCCTGGTGCCTTAACCACTACATTGGACTATTTCTCCTAAATCAGACTTTAGCTCAAAAGAAAGCACAGTGCTGCTTAAGTTTTACCATAGCTTAAATTCTTATTCCGCCAACTACTTTGTATAACCTTTCGTTAAGTAAACTATAGTTGGAATTCTTTTTGCTCCTAATTTGTTTTTGGTTATATTTTGGCAGTATTTATAAAAATGGAATTTGCATTATTGATAAACCTAAGCAGCTGTCCGGTGGTGTATTTTTGGGATGGTAACAGACTTGACTAAGGCTAGGATATAAAGACCTCTGTATAATGATTGTGTTGCTATTTTATGTATAGTTTCAAAAGAAGGATATTTTTCAGTGGAGAGTGAGTTGTAGTTTAAACAAAAAAATATAAAGCAGGATAGATTTGTAACAAATAGTCTTTCTCTGTAGGGGTGAGATTTGAGGGAACACTAATATTTAAGCAAGAGCAGTTCAGAAAGAATTTGGGAAACTATGCATCCAGACAAGAAATTTAATTAATTAGTTCTAAGTTTCAGCATTTTCTTTGGAAATGTGCTTCCTCTTCTGTTGAGTGTTGCTGTCATTTAAGAAAGAAATGTGCAATAGTAAATTGGTTAAAATTATCAATTGAATGCAAATGTCCACTTTTCTTTCAGTAAGAAAAAAAATAAAGATAAAAAACGTAAAAGAGAAGAGGATGCAGAAGATCGGCTTGATATAGTTGGTAAATGATTTTTTTCATGGAAAAAAAATTACTCCACTGAAATTCTTAATTAGGGACCAAAGAAAGATTAAACTTTAAATAAACTTGAAATTCTACCTGATTGGGACATACCTCCCTGTCTTAAACAGTTAATATATTGTGTTTTTGTAGTTGACTCTAATAACAGAACATGAGCCTATTATACAACAATATTGATGGTTGGAGTCTGAGCATAATGGAAATAGTCACAGAATTGTGTCTATAATTTCCACATTTTATGATAACTTACTGAATATAACATTCACAGCATTTTATTGTGATTCACAGTACTTCAAGCTGTCTGACTTATGAACTCAGATACGTAGTCCAAAGCTAGCAATAGTAAATATGATCCTTCATGTTTATTCTTATTAGCTGTTGTAGCAAGAGAAATTCTACATCTAAAGCTAAACACTTTAGATTGCAAAATGACAAACAAGAATAGATACAGGGAAATGTGTTCTGTATCTAGTGACCTCCCATATATTTGCAGTCTAAATCTGGTATCCCATAAAGAAGTTAATGTGTTTAATGATAATGACAATTTGAAAGGCTATTGATTAACAGCTGCAATTAGGCATTAACTTTGATCTCTCCTTAAAATAAATTGTTACAAAGGAAAGCTGTTGCTTGATATTTCCAAAATCTTTCCTTAAGCAATTACAATCCCTTACATTTTAAGAAGTAGGGAGCAGCTCTTTTATTCTGTTGTTGTTTTCTCTTATTTTAGAAGGCTGGTGGACTGTAACCAATTTTGGTGAAATCACAGGAACTGTAGCAATAGAGATGGGTCTTGGAACCTATATCAGTGCTCTTGATAATGGCCTCTTTACTCTTGGAGCTCCACATAAAGGTTGGTATCACATCTATTTATGTCAATAGTAACCATTCTGTTTTTCCCAGTGTTAGCAAATCTATCTATCTATATAAAAATGGATGTTTGTGTGTATGTTCCAGTATAACTCTGGAACGCCTCGAGCAATTTCGACCAAACTTGGTACACAAATGTCATACTCTCTGGAAACAAATACTGTGTGGGTAAGACACCCCTAACACCCCTCAGGGGGGGTGTTCTGTGAAGATACAGCACAGTGGAGTTGCCATGGTAATGGCTTCATAGTACTCCACAAGGGGGCATTTGTAACGGGGCCTGCCTGCACCACTACAAGACTGATACGATGCACATTACGCAGAGACAACATTTCTTGACGCTTCTGGAGGCACAGGGAAAACATTTTTAACTAATTTAATTGTTGCCGAAATCAGGGCTCAGGGAGAAGTTGCTCT
>JANHJO010000518.1:159476-171549 GCA_032468235.1 Pseudoxyrhopus heterurus
AATTAAAAAGGGAATGAAATGGAAAGAATGAAATCCACCCTCCAAAGATGAGGATTAATTTTACAGTGGGGAGTAAGATTCTTAGAACAGATTTTCTTAAAATGGGGTGTGTCTTCCCTCAGCTCAGTCGATGTTTCAAACATCAGGTTGGAGAAATACCACACACTTTTCCACTGACCTTCCCATTGGGCCCAGACTTGAGATTGATCATGGCCTAATTTTAAAAACCCTCTGAAAGTCAAAGGATATCCTAACAGTGGCTTTAACCATGCCCACGATCAGCATGTTCTCTATGAGTAGACTTGCTATCCTCTGGAGAGAAAAAGTCTTTTCACCCCTAGATTGTGTGATTCCAAGCTGAACGTATATCAACACTGCCAATCTCTCATCTTCGCCTACACCCTAATTCTGATTTTATTTTTCTCTTTGCTTTTGTTAGAAAGAATTAACATGCTACCTCTGGCTGTAACAAGCCAGAGAGAGGAAAACTTTTCTAACCTGGATTATTCCAAGGCTATTGGAACACCTAAAGAAGAAGAAAATGTTTATATTTTACTGCACATAAAATCCCTGCTCTTTTTGTCTAGCAAGGCAGACTCATTTACTTGCCAAGAACTGCTTGGCCATTTGACACTCAATTTTCATTCCCAGGTCTGAGTCTTAATACCCTAGACATTTAAGTAGCATTTTATAGGCTAAGCCTAAAATATTAAGACTATGTGACCAACATCACCTTTCTCTCTTACAATTACTGTTTCCAAAATGTGATTACTCAATTTGGGGTCCTTGATGCACTCAAAGCTTGGTTGTTTTCTTCTAGTTGTTTCATTACCCAACTAGGTGATTACATGATCAGGCACTGAGTTGAGCTACAAATGTTCTCTTCTCTTGATGATTACTCATCCCACGCATGTCAGTTCTAAGATGGCTAATCATTGTTTGTGCCTTTCAGTCATCCCAGAATTTAGTAGTTCTCCCAATGATTGCCATGTAGACCTTGTCCTAAATAACACAACCAAGATCACTATCTTACCCAACATGCCACATGAACATAGACCAGAAGTACAGTATACCTTTTCCTTCTGAGAGCTCACAAACAAGAGAAACCTGAAGATGATGGGCTTTTTTCCGTTGGCTCATTCTCAGCATTTAGTATTCAGTATCCCCTGCTTCTTCCCACTGAATCCTATTTAGCGACCTGATATTGCCTTGCATTAATATGTGAAATCTTTTTTCAGCTCCTGTAAGCCAAATTTGCTACCACAGTCTATGGAAAGTGAATTGTATCGAATGCAAAATCAAAACTTAAACCTAAGCAAACACTATTTTTCGTACTAGATCACTTCCTTTGAGGCAATTTAGGAATCACAATTTTAGACTAGAAAAATGGGAGAGGATTAAAAAAAAAAGTCTACCTCCGTATCATACACAAACATCTTTTCCAAAGTTTACCTTTCAGTTGTCTTTTCCTTGCAGTACTGTACAAAAGTTCCCATGATTGTTACCTTTATGTTGCACCGAAGAGAATAGAGCCTTCTTAGCATTTTCCAAAAGAGGATAGTCAAGTTGTGAAAAATATTCCTAAGGCAACTTCCCAGAAGATGTATTATGGAAATTTTGGAGGAATTATTTTATTTTTATTTTATTTCTTTCCTTTCCTTTTTGGGCCCGGGAACCAAAAACTGGGAACCAGAAAGCTTCATGAACATGAGCTCTTCCATAGGGGACTGCAGCTCCCAGAAGTCCCAGACAGTGTGGTTAATAGCTTGAAATTCTGGGAGTTGCAGTATCAAAACATCTGGAAGGCAGCAGGCTGAGGAAAGCTGAGCAAAGGATCGGCCAACTCAGTAAGGAAACAGCAGCTCTACTTCTTGGAAAACATGGAGATTGCCATGGTACTTGTTTGCCTTTGCGTCTTCCTGATTAATCTTACTCATCTATAAAACCTTCCCTGGCTTTTTGATGCATGTTTTTGGACTCAAAGTCCTCCAGATAGATGCACTATATTTCCTCAGGCCATGGTAGCTGAGGATTCTGGGAGCTAAGGCCAATGTATGAAGAGGGCACCAGGTTGAGAAAGGTTACATTGAATCATCTTCTTAATGCCCAATTTACATAATGCGGAAGCAATTGATTGCAAGGATCAGATCACTAAAGTGAAGGTAATTTGCCACCCTCAGCTCCATTTAGTGCTTTCTTGTCATTTTCCCTCTAGCAATCAAGGCACCATCTTGACTGAAAGAGCTTGACTGCTAAAAGTGTATACATTATAAAACTAAAAAAAAAGAAAGAAAGAAATTCCAGTTCTGAAGCAACTGCTCTCTTCTCAGAATTGCTCCAGGAACCCTTCAAGAGAGACGTGCACCCAAAAGTACCCCTCCTTCACCCCATTTTGTAGGGGTTAAAAAATAAATTATGCCTTTAATATTGAGTCTAATGTTACAGAAGAAAACAAAATTTTGGAAACTGCAAGAGGCATTTCCAACTGTTATTTCATTTGTTTAATTTACAAATTAACAAATTTGTCAATTTGTCAAGGCAGAGTCTCTCCCAAGTTTTTTTTTTTCATCAGCTAGATTGAGTTCACATTTTTGAGATAAGCTACCAACACACATCCTTTTTGTCCCTTGGTTATGTAAGTCTACAGTTCCTTCCATTACTATTTCAATTTTTCCAACCCAAAACCTCATATTATTGATTTGAAAGGTGGGATAAAAAGGCCTAGAATTTAAACCCTGGGGGAGAGACATAAACACAGGATATGATTTCTAAGTGTTGCAGAAGGCAGCTCTTGAGTGTGTTCATTGTTGCCTGCAGTGAAGTAGTTAATCTAGCTGTGTTGGGTCTGCCTGCCTGAATGTGGGTTAAATCAGGGGTCTCCAACCGTGGCAACTTTAAGACTTGTGGACTTCAACTCCCAGAGCAAAGCTGGCTGAGGAACTCTGGGAATTGAAGTCCACAAGTCTTAAAGTTGCCAAGGTTGGAGACCCCTGGGTTAAATGGTCAAGTTAGATGTGCCATGTTAGCTCTGAAACATGACATTTCCACTGCATGTGGCCTTTTAATGGTTCACATTGTATGGAAGAATCCACATAAAACAATCTCCAGTAGGCAAACTGGTAATTTTTTGGAAAGTTTTTTTTAATCCTGCCTATATTGTTTTTGTAAATAACTCAAGGTGGCAAACATACTTAATACTCCTTTCTCCTCCTATTTTCCCCACAACAACAACAACAACCCTGTGAGGTGAGATGGATTGAGAGAGAGAATGACTGGCCCCTGGGAGAGAGTCTCCCACGCATCTTTCATCCCTAAAGCAGGACTAGAACTCACAGTTCCTGATTTCTAACCTGGTGCCTTAATCACATAGACCAAACTGCGTCCTTTTTTAAAGTGCAAAATGCACTGCACTAACATTCCTAGCCTTCCAGTAAACTATGTATGTATTTTATTCCAAAGAAAACATTCTGCTGAAGCCACTCATCATTTTAGTTTTCTAAACACACCTCTAGGTTTCATTGAAACTTAGAGGCATTACTGGAGATACATATTGCATTTGAGGCTAACTCTTTGCTTTGTAGCTTGATCATGGCCTGAGGGAGCTTTGGTGGCTCAAGTGGTAAGAACAAAGTACTGCAGATCAGCAGTTTGGCTGATCGAATCCCAACAGCTCCAAGGTTGACTCAGCCTTCCATCCTTACGAGGTAGGTAAAATGAGTACCCAGATTGTTGGGGGCAATATGCTGACATTGTAAACCGCTTAGAGAGGATTGCAAGCCATGATAGGCGGTATATAAATACACTGCTATTGCTATTGCTATATTGCTATTGCTATCATTCTTTCTTGACCACATTTTTTCTTGTTTTACCTCCCAATTCGTAAGTACTGTATACCATCACATGCCAACTTATTTTTATATTTCTCCTCACTTCCAGAAACAACTTAGTTTTTTGTGGTGTCACTAGGGGATTGGGCATTATTGTGAGCTTTCACACAATGAGATAGGCAATATTTAAAAATGTCAACACTTTCATGGGATCACATGAGAATACAGACTTGGCTATCCAACAATTTAAAAAAAAAGTCTATTCCTAGTTCAGTGGAAATTTGTCCTCTTCTATAAAGCCCATAGGTCAACTAAAGACAGCTCCAAATTAACAGCATGTGAAGAAATTTCCAAATTTAATTTCCCTAGTCCATTAAATGAGCCATTACTCATCTTTTAAAAAGTGCTACAACAGGTAAATGGGATATAATGGTTTTGGACTGCTAAATAGATGGAGGTCACCTAGAATCAAATGATCTGCTCTTCAGATATGCAGTTAACAGGTCAACTGGCCTAAGTTTCTGTTTCTTTTTCTATTCCACTTCCACTGCCCTGCATCTTTCAGTTTCTCTCATAAGTTTTCAGATGTTAGAAACAAGGGGCGAATACTAGATAGATTCATTAGGAAAACAAATCTCATTATTTTAAAATAAAGCAAATTCAGTGCCTTTTAATTCCAGAGTACATAGAACCTCTGGTCACAACCATAATTTGTTTCATAACTTTGGTTGCAACCCGATTTGGTCGTGACTCGAACCTAATTTTGGAAATTTGGCGCTTACAAAAAAAATGGTGTGGAAGGAGAAATCGGCTGCAAAAAAAAATTATGAATTTTTTGGTCGGAACCAGATTTGGTAGTGGTCAGAAGCGTTCATGACCAGAGGTTCTACTGTAGTAGGTTCTACTGAACTAAATGGATGCTGGAGACATTTTGTTAGAGAACACACTTTGAATTACAGTACACATATGCATACATTAATTCATACATTGTTCTTTTATTTTTAAACTTGTCATTTTTTTAAATTCTCAAGAAATCAATATAGCTATGACTTTCTTAGTCTTCTTCCCCTCCCTTTGTTCACCTACTTTCATATTTTATTTTCCTTAGATTCCCTAACATCGTCACCTCAACATACTGTACTTACTTCTATGATAGTTCAATTTGTATTCAATCCACATTAATTCATCCCCATTCATTCTTGATTCTGTTTTTTTTCTTGCTCTACTACTTTTGCTTCTGAAGTATTCCATTTCACTGTATTCCATTTGCATAACTTTCAATTCTTCTGACATAGCTCTCACTTCGCTAAGACAAAGTGGTCTATGCTCTTATACAGAGCGATTTTGCAAACAGTTATTCCTTAAAACAGATACAACGTATTACCACTTTTTTATTAGGATGCCCACCCATTCATATTCCATCTTTGCTAAATATCTACTAACTTTTCCCTATTTCCCTTAATTTTTTATTATTTCATTTAATGATCGCTAGGAGTTAGTTGAAAACAATTTGATAGCCTATAATCTATCAATTATTCACTACACTGCCTTGGTTTTTAATGCATTAAGTTTGAAATTCATACTCCTTGTTCTATCTTATAGTCTGTCATTTGCTGAAAATAATTTAACAGATTTAACAGATTAACAGAGTTGGAAGGGACTTGTAGGTCATCTCCAACGCCCTGCCCAAGCAGGAGACTAATCCCCCTTGGGCAGGTCACTCTTGATCTTCCTCTCTTCTCTAAAATACTCTTTCCAACATCTCCTCTTTTATCATCCCAAAGTAACTATCACCTTTATCCTTGGATCATAATTTGTATTATTCTATATATCCGTCTGATTTCTATATGGTTCCTCCTCCTTGAAAGCACATCCTCCAGGAATTTTATTCCAGATTCTTTTGTGAATTTTTATTTAAATCTCTTGGGTGGCTTAAAATGAAAATTTGAGCTTTTTTTTTTCAATGGAAAAATGGTCTTCCATAATCGTTGTAAGTTATTAATGGATCCTTTGGATAGACCACTAGTTTTAAAATACATATAATAAAGCACAATTTCTCAGGGAATCCTCATATGAATACCACTTTCACACTAAATCACCTAGCAGGGAGAAGGAAGCAAATTCCATCCCCACTTTTGGACTGAATGGTTCGTTCCGCGTCAACGTCGCTTCCCTCCTGACGTTTGGTAAATTCCGAGCAGCGAGTCATATGAAGGAGCGGCTGCCCCGCGTGGAAATCACGTGTCGGAGCAGCCTTTTTTTAACCTCCTGAACTGCGGCGGGAGCAATTGGATTTGATCAGCTGGAAGGAGGATGCACGGTTGCGTGTTCGTAGCAGTGGTGGCCGCGACTTTGCTGGCCGTGCGAGCCCCGGATCCGGTGAGTTCCAAGTTCCTCTTCCCTCTCTGCTTCTCAAGCCCGGGACGGCTCTTCCTTCCCAAAGAGTGAGAAGGGAGCTTAGTCTGCTGCGGTGCTGAAGGGGGAATGGAGGGCGAAGGGTGAACTCTCAAAAGCGTTGCCCTGTGAATTCGATTGGGGCAAGAGGGAAAGGGGCTGGTATTGCTCGGCTCGGCTGTCCGGCTCCATGGTTGAAAGGAAGCGAAAGTTTCTGCGCTGTCAGAGCTTTTCTGTTGTTGCTGGGTGCTGTGCATGCCACAACAGAAATTAAGACATTTTAGGAGTTGAAGCAAATCTTGGAAGAACTAGGGTTATTCTAAGAATAAAAACACCAATACATATTTTTTTTTAAAAGTCCAGAGATGCTAGATTTGTTCCAGATTTGCTTGAACTTCAGAAAGACCCAGTTAAATCGGCGAGATGCAGTTGATTGCAGTGATTACTTTCAGAGGGTCTGCTCTGACATTTGGCCTGGTAGAAAAAATATTTAGTGCGAGTACATTAACCCCAAGAGATTCCACGGTTTTGGATTAGAATGAAAAGTTGAAAAAAAAAAAGTTCTGGGGAAACTATTATAGTGTTGTGACCAGGAAAATAAGATTGACCTGCCCTAGTCATAAATTGTGAGGAACTGAAAGCTCAACTGATGCTTTTTCTAGATAGGAAAGCAGGTTATAGTTCACCAAGTAATAAGTTCATGTGGAAAAATAAGATCCCATTTTATAAGAGAGTTGGAGAAAACAAGCTTATTCCATACATTAGAGACAGAATAGAGCAGCTTGATGATGGTCCTTAAATAGGGTGTGGTAACATTTGCCTACAGTGAAGATGACCATTTCTTGTTTTTCCTGGTGAAGGAGTTGTAGGTCAATAAATCTGAAGAATGTCAGAGATGTTGAGAAACACTGTACTAAGCAGTCTTTAAAGTTTTATTCAAAAGATGGACCTTGTTAGTCAGATTGACTTCTTCCTAATTTTCAGTTGACTGGCAAGAAGGGATTAGGCTGACGGAGAAACAAGTTTATAGTAACCACAAGCTTAGGTAGACAGTTTGCAGGTTGCTTGTCAGCCTTCAGAAAAATTGAAGTATGAATTTATATAAATGCAAAACACTCTAGTGCAAGAGTCTTCTCAAACACCAAATTAAACAGCGTTTAGTAGTAAAGTGCTACTCACCAACTTGATCAATTTGCCCATTTAGTTTAGTGACTGTCCTCATATTCTAACAGTAGATTTCACTTTAAACTTCCTGTTTTACTCAGTACTGCAGAGAAACTGAAACATTACTTCTCTGCCTCATTGCATGGTTGCAAGAGTGAACTCCCTTTGCATGTACAGTAGAACCTCTGGTCACGACCATAATTCGTTTCATAACTTTGGTGACTTCTTCATCTTCTAATGTTTTGTCTTCAGGAATTTCTGGGTCAGGGGTCGTGTTTGATCACCACCCGAGTATGTGTTTGTGACCAGATTCAAAAATTTTGTGAATTTTTCGGTTGGAACCCAATTTGGTCGTGGTTAGAAGCATTTGTGACCAGAGGTTCTACTGTATCTTGTTCATAAATACAGTATTTACTGGAATTATATGTCATCAGCCAAATTATATGGAACAGATTAGCTCTCATAACTTTTAAAAATGTTTATGGCTTTCTCCAATTCATGCTGGCAAAACTCAGCTGAGATTTTCATCACCATTTAGCTTTTTGTACCTTTTTTCTCTGACTTTGCTATTACATCTTAAATTATTCAGATGACCAGTGCTTGTTCAGACTCCTAATTGCATTTAAGCATTTATTTTTACCCTAATTTTGTTTCTAAAGTTTTTATGAACTATTTTGCTTGTAGCCCATAAAAGAACAAAGATATTTTTATTTGAATATTTTTCTTCTATTTTGTTTTTAACATGCATACAAATTATTTCTACTTATTTGAAAGTTCTAACATGTTCAAAGAGAACAATTAAACTGAGTGGTTTTATGATTCATAAAATTCCTGTTTCTGTTATCTTTCTGGTAATATTGTCAGAATGGTTCTGGCAGTAACATTTTGGCTTGAAATATCAACATATTAATGGCCTGTGTGGGGATATATGATATATGCACTCCATGTGCCCATTTCAGGGATACGCAACTGCAATTTTTCTTGTTTTATTTCCTGTCATATGTCCACAAATCAGGTAAATTGGGACAGTCATGTGAAGTTTTAATAAAGAGTAGTTTAATGAATTGTTTGTGGCTTCTTTGCTTATACTTAAGAACAGAGGAGCAAAGGATCATATCTCAGTTCAGGAAGAAAACATATAGTCTTCCCTACACATACCGAAGATATGCCATCTTAATATTTCACAAAATCAGAGTATATAATTAGGAACTGGAAGAATCTGAGTAACTTCAGATTTAATGAGTTTGTATTTTTCTGGATGCATCTTTGATCTTGCTGCATTTCTCACTCTGTATATTTTAGAAATATGAAACTACCTTGATTAATAATTCATTTCCTTGCATGTTCTTATTTGAGATGCCTTTCTTTTATTTTGGCAACAAATACCTTCCAACAGACTTAAAATATTACTTTATCTGCCTATTGCTTGCTTACCTGGTCTTTCTTTCTGTTTTATATTCATTAATACTTAATTTCTTGAATAAATATAATACAGAGTTTTGCTTACCTGTAAGGAATTATATATAAAAGATACATGAGCCATATATAAAATGATATACAATTAGAGATGTCCCTGCTACAAATTGCTTGTTTTTTTAAAATAGATGCCAAACTCCATTCCATAGATGTAATCTAGTTTCTGGCAGCCCATTGTAGTCTCAAGTAAAGTGCCTCCCCTTTCTTTCCAAGGCCCCTTCTCTTTCCTATTATTTGCTGCAAAATCATGTTTGCAAAAGCTAAAGCTGGTATGCCTGCAAACATAGCTCTATCTTGGCCATCATCATGTTCCCCAATGGTGGAAGACAAATGACAAGAACTGTGCATGCCGATTTTCTGACTGGATCCCTTGTAAGCCATACCTGCTGGAAATGAGAGGGGAGGAAAATAACTGGAACATTTCTTGATCCAAAATAAATGCTATTTTACATATGCACAATGTTTTAAGGAAGAATTTACTGTACCATTATTTCCAGTTCTGATTTTTCCCTTTTATGTTGCTACTCCTGCAATGCTGAAGCAATAACTGCTTTGTACTTTTTAATAAACATGTATGTTACCCTTGCCATATGAGGTGCCCTGTTTGTGCAGAGTTTCTCAACATTGTAAAATTCCCATTCTAATATATTCTTGGGTGCAGCACAGAAACTAAATTTTTGCATTTCTGCTAATGAATATCATTGAAGTGGGTAATGGAATGGGAAGATTACTACATTACTATTTAACACTGAGTTGCAAGGAAAGTTGTACTTCACTGCTTTTTCAGGTTTGTTTAGCCTACACAGAGACGAGATGCCCAGGGCTAATTTTCTTTTCCCACAGAAGATAAAACAAGATTCTTCCATGGGTATTTGATTTTATTTTGAAATGTTTACTGGGTTGCCTAAAAAAAAATCCAAGTCTGAACTGTTGTCATCATTGTGTCTATTTTAGCTGCATAATTAGTTGAGTGATAATTTTCAAGGCCTATGATTTTGGCTTCTCCATGGATTTAGAGGTCCACATGTTATCAAATAACAGAATATTTTTGTGAATGTGATGTACATATTATTGCATTAAAAAAATCTTTTATACTGGTTCATTCTAACTTCCACTGCCACATTTGTATTTTTTTGTTAATGAAGTTAATGAATACATTGAATGAATTTAATGGACATTTGAGGGGGACAGATATTCTGACTAAATGCAGAAAGAGGAATTTATTTAATATGTGTCTTTGCACAGATTCATTCATGGAAAGTGAATGAAGCTGTGCAATGTCCTGCCAGCCCCCTCTATGTGGCTTCAGTTGTACTATCACTTGGCAAGTCAAGAAAAAATACTGTGAGAGCTACTGGTAGGAAAGAAATTATACAAAGTAGAATCCTGGGATAAAAGTAAATATATGTGTTCAAGGATAATATCACAGGATCCAATTTGAGTCTGTCACCGGGACGAAAGATTTATTCTTCCAAGCTTTTGTGCTGTGCTCTCAGGGTAGAATCTGTTTCTGTTTAACTGGCAATAATTTAGATATCTTGCCAAACAATGCAAAAATTAGTCTTACTCTGTTTATCATAGTATCCTAATCAACATGATGCCTTAAATACCTTATTGCTAGAGATTTTATATCATGGAAATGAAAGAAATCCTTAACAACTTAAAGCCTGGAAAGGACTAGATTACTAGATATGTTTATAGAAATATCTAAATAATCACAAGATCTAAATATCTTTTTGAATAGCTGCAGTCCATTCAAACAAAGCTTCTCTACAATCTGCTATATTAAGGTGAACTCATTTCCTCACCTATAAACTGAACTCATATTCTCATCCATACAATTTTGTGTTCTCACATATACACTAATATAAACCTGTATGGAGCTAATCCATCGTCAACCCTTGTTAGGTATAAGTCTGCTTCATAAATTGAAAGATTAAAGGCATATTTTATTTATACTTCATATTTTTTTAACTGCCCATCTCTCTCAGAGACGGACTTTTGGCAATTACTCTGTCAGATCTAATACTCTCACTTCTTACCGTTGTTAAGTTATAGAAATTCCAGATTTCACATTATTGAAAATTCCATGAATATATGTTTTTAACACAAATATTCAAAAATGTAAACACTGATTTAATGGTTACAAGCTAATTTATAAGGCTAATCTTTAAAATGATTAGCACTGTTGCAATAATTATTCTAACAAACCATAATGTTGACATAAAATGATTCTAACACATTCCAAAAAGAAAGGTTATCTTTTGATTTTATATTTTGTAATTTATATTAATTTTAGTTATACCTAGTGTTAGGGATAGTTAATTTTTCAGAGAATTCTAGGACAAATTAATGATCTTAGTTTTAGAAAAGAATACCAAAACCTATTGTTTAAACAAGAAGAGCCTGCTGGCTCTAGAAGATTTGTACTTCTGCATTTATTTTACTAGCTAGCAAATGATTGTGGTAATTGGCATAATATTTGGGAAGCTATAATTGTCCAAGCCCGGTTTAAACCAATTATTAGTCTCCAACCCAGATAAACTGATAGCTCTTCGTAATTTATAACCAAAATAGCTTGTTTCTAATCCTCTCTTCAACTACTAAAGGTCAAAAAGGAAAACTTTCAGAACTTCAGATGTTTCCAGTACCTACAGTACATTAGTAGTTGTTTCAATGGCGTGTCTGAATTAGTCCACCATATCATACAGTAAAAAGGTTCCCAACTTTATAACTTCCAATACAGTATGCATTACTGTATTTAAAGGCTTATGCACCAACAAGGAGCAGTTTTGCAACACAAAGTAAAATACGCTGATGCCTGCATGACTTAATTCTTGCATCATGTGTAGGATTGAGCCTTCACTTTTTTCCTATTACAACAGAAGAAAGTGCAAGGACTCTATAAATGTTGTATATTTCACTTATATAAAAAAGAAGTTCTTAAAAAGGCTTTTATTTTATTTCCAGTTTGCTGAAGATTGCAGAATACATGAATATCCTCCAAATGGACCAACGTATGTAACTTACTAACAACTTTTCTGATATTTGCAGATGTAAAGAGAACCTGGTTTAATTAGATAGAAATTTTGAACTGTTTGTACTGTATCAGAATTATGATAATGCTACAAAGAAAATTAGGATCATCTTGCATAATAAACATACCTGAGTCCTTGACTTATGACCAGTTGCTTAGCAATGTTTGATGTTCT
>JANHJO010000518.1:187245-199885 GCA_032468235.1 Pseudoxyrhopus heterurus
ATTATATTTGGTATACAAGGTGTGTTTTAGGCGGCGGGGGGGGGGATAAAGTTTTATGAAATGATGACAATTTGAACTGATATTTTCCAGACCTTTGAAGGAACTCAGTGTTTGCCTTCTGCTTTGGCTGCCACCTACTTTGGTACATCAATGTGTACTCCCAGCCTGAAATAATGTTCTGGAGTTCTTACCTCCCTGTGCACCTGCAGACTTCCACCTACTTCTAGGAGAGATCCATGAGAAAACCCAGCCCTGCGTCAGAGGAACATCATGGCACTCCTCTGCAGTTAGCAAACATGCCTGGAGCTTCCCAGGGTGTTCCCTCTGACATTCTTCAGAGATTCCCAGTTAGTCCTCCACCTATGACTGTCTTTCATCTTTAGCCACAAGTTTTAAACTAGTTGCAATAAGTAGTAATTATAGGTGAAGCCATGTTGCTGTTTTTCATAAAACTTAATTGGCTGAGATGGCGGATGAATAGGAGTTTTTGGGGAGTCTAGTGAGGGCAACCACGCTCCCTGCTCTCTCATTGCAGTGTGACCTCCAGTTTGATAAGTAGAGTAGAAAGAGTGCCATGTTGAGGCATATCAGAAAGTAGTGTGGTGGGTTCCAGTGCACTGTCTCAGACTTGGTATATTTTTAGTGGTACTACTTGCTAAAATGTAGAGCCACTACCCCAGGCTCATAACAAACAATGTTTCAGTTCTATTAATTGGAATTTAAAATGTAACATTAATATGTACTTGATAATTTTGCAATTAAAAAAATAAATTACATTGTGTTGTCTTATCTTATTGAAAGGAAATGATATTGCAGTGATAAACAGTGTGTTGCTGCAACTTCTAAATTACTTTGTGTTTACTTGTATAACATTTCTCATAAATTAAGCCTAGGATCCAGCTAATACATGAATCAGTTTTATTACTTGACTGCTTAATAAATTAAACTTGATATCTTTTGATAATTTAAGAAATGGCCCTTTTAAAGCAACCATATTTCATTGATTTGTTTGGTATCAGCAAATAATTCTGTTATAGTTTGTATGAAGTTGAAGGGGTGGGTAAGGCAAAATAGCCTTCAAGGCATCTATAAATGTTGAAAGTTTGGAGAATTCTTGCTCTCCTGAAAGAAAATTTGATGTATTTGACACACTAGTGCTTTACTCCCAAGCATGGGAGATTACCCAAGTGAGTTAAGTAAAAGTTGGTACAGAAGAGAGCTTAATGCCAAATAATCCAAATGATGTGAACTAACATGACGCTATCTCATCTGCAATTTTTATTTAATGAGTAAGAATTTGCTTTCGCCCAACAAAGCTTTTCTAAATAAATTGAGATATATTTCCATAGCATGTTTAACTTGCTCCACTTGCTGGTTTAACACATCCCACTCTATTGCATTTTATATTCTACACCTTCCATGAGTGTAGGATGTAAAATGAATACCTGTTTTTTGATCATTACATCTCATTAAAGTTGTTAGATCAAGTCTTTCCAGTTGTGGCAAATTATCAATCAGGTAAATCTCTTAAAATCATATTTTGTCAGGCAAATAATGTTGCATTCCTAGATGAGTGGGTAAGATATTCCATTTAAGCCTTTATATTTAAGAGCTGTGCTTAGTTCTGGTCAGTGATATATAATTCAGTTCTGATAGAATTCAAGGACCTTGAACTTAGCATCTCTATAAAGCAATTCTTCCCAGACTGTTAAATTGTAGATAAGTTTTATATTTGCATCTATTTGCACCCTTAAAACCTTGGGAGTAGACTGATGTGTTCCAGTCATACTATTTGTGCATTGTGTATACATCAGAGAAAAAAATAGTACATTCAGAAGGAAGCAAAGACTGGCTACTCCCATTAGCTTATCCCCTCCCCCCAGGATAAAAAAAAATTCACTGAATTATGTTCCTAAAAGTTGTGTTTCCTAAATGAGCTGTCTCGTTCTGTACATAACTCTACGCATTGAATTTACAAAAATTTGTTACATTTCATGTGTTTGAATTAAGCACGCTTAAATCTGATTTCAACATTTCTCACTCTGCTAGGACCAGTTCTGTTTCAGCTTAATTTCCAGGGCATCTTTACTCTGCAAACAAACTGGGTAAAGGGTTTACAGTATTCAACACAATGCCTAATTATTGGCTTACCCATAATTTGCTAAATCACTAAAACTGTCTTGGCTTGCACATTCTGCTATCCATAACCCATGATTTACAACTAAGCATGGTTCCAAACACCCACACCTTTCTGGCTTAATGCAATCAGTAGTCTCTTTCCTTCTGTCTAGGGATCTGGCAAGGGTCCATGTGCCTACATAATTTAATACTTCCAAGGATATTGTTACAACATGCCAGGACAACTTATATACCTGTTGGCTTATTTCTTGCCTCCCTCTTCACCCAGGTCCTGCTCCATTTCAAAGAATGGAAATCAGAATTGTTCCACAAAATTAAAAAGGCTAACTGTTCTAGGCCAGATACACAAGTGAAGATTACCTTATTAATGGGCAAATGCCATTAGAAGGTAAAGAGATATCATCATTACCACTACACCTTATCTTCCACACTAGCTCCAGCTAAATCAATTTCCACTTGACTGCATAAACAATGATGTGACCCTTTCCAAATTATGGTCGGCTTAATAGATTACACTGTGTTGGTCTTTCCAAGTACATGGTAGATGCATTGGAGCTATAGCCTATGTGGCAGAAGGTGATGGCCAGTGTAGTTCAAAGCTCTAGGAAGGTTTCATTGCTAATGGAGCCCCACAGAATATAGGTCAATCACAAACCTCTGGCCCTCAAGTTACACACTGAAAAGGCTCTCCAGTTACACAAAGCATTAGTGTGAAATAGTGAAGTAGCCAGTCAATTTTTAGGTACAACCGTACCAAAACATGATGTTTCATCATACTGTAGTATATTAATAAACCAAAATTGGTTGGGTTTGCAAATATCACTGGCTATAGTTAACAAAAGATAATTCCTTGGATAACACAGCAGGCTTAATTTATCAGCAAACCTTTATGGCTTTGGAATCTCTGTGATGCTATAAAAGAATTAAAAAATAATAAATAGAAAAAATATGTATGTTGAAGAAAAACTATGAAAGAGAAATATATTCCATATTGTAATGTCAGGGCCCTTTTTGCATTTTGTAGGTAAACAGGTACTGTAATATAGAAATACATTTTTTCAATATGGCAACGAGGGAGCGTTCTTCAAAAGAGGGGATTTTTTTTTCTGCTTGATCATGTCACGTGACGTATTGTGTATCGTGACATTGCCTTTGCGGAGCCAAGGTGGGCGTGGCCTGTGTGTGACGCATCCAGCCCGTGGGCCGCCAGTTTCACAGGCCTGTGCTAAAGTGCCTATTTCTTCTGAAGTGAGGGGAATCCATTTAGATAACAACACCCACTTGTCTCCAAGGCATTAAAAAAAAGAGGAAATATGAAGAGCTTTTCTAACCCACAGGCCCAGGGATTGAGAAAAAGATGGAAATCTCATTATTGAGCTTTCTTAAGGAATAAGTCATTACACTATTGATCAAAGACAATTGAGCAATGTAAGCTCAAAGAAGCAACCTCCAACAATACTTATTTAAATCTGAGACTGAATTGAGGTTTTATTTTATTCCTTTACAAAAACCTACTGAAGGTGGTTTTCAAAATTTAGTCACTTCTGCTGAATGTTCTCTTCAGTCTTTCCAAATGGGGTATGCTAGGTGAGTATGTGTGTGTGGGTAAGTGCATGTTTGCTATACATTCACAATACTGCAGGCTATAAATTCTTAGCTCTTTTGGGAGTAGTTACATATCCTTGTGCCAAGACTGGTATTCAACCTATTAAGTCAAGCATCATAATTAGACCCTTTAAGAACTTGAACAAAGTAAAATTCCTTTAAGATCTCCTAGTTATCTAAACTTTATAATTACAGCAAATTCCGAGCCTGGGCCCACCAAATGTTTATTACTACAACCACTTTTCCTTTCACAATATAGGTCATGATACTGGTAAGTTAGGGCACACTGTAGTTTAACATATGTATCATGCTGATTTGTAGCAGCAATGGTAGGAGGTACTCCATTGAGGAATGCTGACCTAGTGGCTAGCCATGCAGTTATGCTAAGCCATAACAAGGATCAAAGAAGCTTTCCAAGAGAATGTATGAGTTGATACCGTTTCCATCTCTACTGAATGCAATGCTAATGGCTGGATCTCATTGTTAATTCTCTGGGAATTTGTCACACATTTTCCATTCATTTCCCTTGATATAGGTATTAATTTATTGGTGAAACGTCAAAACATAGGTATTCATTTCTTAGTGAGACTTCTAGATAAATGCATTTTTGTAATATTCTACATCCTAGGGAGCTGCAGTGGTGCAGTGGTTAGAACGCAGTACTGCAGACTTGCCGATCAGCAGTTTGGCTGATCGAATCCCACCAGGCTCCCATCCTCTCATCAGCCTTCCATCCTTCTGAGGTCGGTAAAATGAGAGCCCAGATTGTTGGGGGCAGTATGCTGATTCTGTAAACCACTTAGAGACAGCTGTAAAGCACTGACAAGCAGTATATAAATCTAATGCTATATATATAATCTTTGGTTCTTTGTTTATTTTCCAACAATCCCCATAAAGCAATCCCAATAGGTATTAATGGAGGACCACGACATTTTTACCAAGTACCTGATTTTGGTTTCTATTGAGTGGAATGTTCTTGTTGCTACTCAAGTTTAAGCATAAGCAAATACACAGTCTTCTCAAAGCAGAAAAATTTGTGCATTTGCACTTCTGAGTTGAGCTAAGACTAAATAAGAGCACAAGGTACAATTAAATAATATGTTAATCTTTAAAAGTATTTACTTCACAACTCCAGGGATGTTTGCAGGCACTGCCCTTTTTGCCTTACAATGCTTTGATCCACTCTGTGCATTATCACCTGGCCACACACACACATACACACACACACCCCTGATTTTACATAGTGGGATCAAACTGTGTTTACATTTACTTATGAGACACATGAAAAGGAATACACATTATTTCAAATACATTCTATCCAGGTTGGTAAGGCATCGCTAGTATTTTCATAGAACAAAATTAGGCATTAGTGATCTCCTGCATTCATGGCAAAAAGGAATTTCATATTGTTGTAACAAAAATAAGATTCTCATCATTCCGATTTTGGGAACAGAGGACTCTGGATTTAGATGTATTTTCACACAATATTTTATCACAAGATGAACAGTTGTATTCAGAAGAAACAGTTTCTAAAGGGTACAAAAAACAATCGGTAAAGAATTCTGAAGTGGTTGAAATAACAATATATTTAATATATTTAACTTCCCTTACATTTTCTGGGCTAGTCCGTTTAATCAAAATATTCTGAGAATGTACTGTATATATAACTGTTTAGTAGAGATGGTGTAAGGGAGTAAGTAAGTTGGTCAGTTCTTACACACAAATACAAAGCTGACATTGGTTTGGTATACTGTCCCAAAACTATGTCCACAGGCAATCACCTCAGCCATGTAGCCACTTTTGAGTTAAAGATTTATGATGACCCATGAAATGGTTGAGGGAGCAATCATTAGAGATTTAACATTATCTGTTATAAAGACAAAAATCTATTATTGTGTTATATGTGCTAAGAAATTATTATTATTATGACCACTATTTAGAAAATTATTTTCATTTCATTTCAATCTGATCTTTTTACTATATTTTTTTTACTCCTTGTTCTCTCTTTGCCCTCTAAATCTCTTTCTGATAAAATAATTATAGATCAGGAAAGCTTACACTGTAGTAAATTTGTCAGTTTTTAAAGGCACCCAATATGCTGTTGGTATTGCAAGAAGAGCAAAACCTTGAAGAGCACCTTTGGATCAAGCCCATTATCATATGAGAACTCATTAACACTTTTATAAACAAGCTAGCAATAAACTGTTTTTAAAAATCAATACTTTTTTCCTTGACTCTGTTATTACTCATGGCTCATCTTAGCTTCATGTAGCATTGTTCAAAATACACCTACATACAAGTCAAACTTTATTTAAAACTACATGGTAAAATTGCTAAAATCACAATAATAAAAACATAAGAACTGCAGCCAGGTTGAAAGTTTAGCTGTTTGAACTTTTATGAGAAAAAATTAGCAAGCCTATTTCTAAAAGGCAGTGTGTGAAAAACTACTTTACATTTTATACAGATTAGAACACATGAAACGTAGTAGTGATTTTCTATTTGCATTTATCAATGAATTAGGCCACAGAAACGTTCCAGAGGTCATTTTCATGCGCTTTGAGCTCCAACAGCCTCTGAAAAAATAAAATAAAGAAGTTAACTATTCACCAACTACACAAAATACACCTTTGTACTGAAAACAGCTTTAACAAAGGTATTTGTAAACTAGTCAACAAATATATATGATCAGACTACATGAGTTCGTTATTCTCATTGTGAAGATGGCAGTTTATTGTTCCCCACAATTAATACATATCAAAGTATATTTTCATCAATGTAAATAGGTAATAATTTAAGGTGCGTCAAAAACAGTTTAATAATTCAATAATAGTAGAAAACAAAATAGATTAACACTGTGCAAATTTTGTCCATTTAGAACAGAATGTTCTGGAAATTATGGAAAGTTCCAGTCTCTCTCCTGAACATCCTTGACCCTCCTCCTAAGCTGGTTTTTGGGGATAGTTCAAAAATTTCCAGAAATAACTTCTTTAAACAGGTAGCATTTTGCAATGTTGAATTGTTTCTAGTTTGGAAATTATTAAATATCCCTGGGAATTGTTTAGTTTAGTGGTTAAGTACCAAGCTAGAAAGCAGGAGACCATGAATTCTATTCCCACCTTGGGCATAAAAGCCAGCTTAGGTGACTTTGGTCCAATCATTCTCTCTCAACCCACCTCACAAAGTAGTTGTTGTGGGGAAAATAGGAGGAAGAGGGTGCACTGGGTATGTTCACCGCTTTGAGTTATTTGTAAAAATAATAATGGCAGGATACAAATAATTTAAAAATGGAAAAATATGAAGGCCCAGAATGGAAATGTAACATTGTGTTCTCTAGACCAGTGAATTTCGTACATTTCTGAGAAACGATAGAACCTGCTCAAATAAATTTCACTTTGTTAACTGGTTCACAACCATAGCAAGACAAATTATAAAAAGTGTTCTCTGACTTGCGCTTGATTCCTGATCATTTCACTATATAGTTCTGTTGGGCAATGATTCAGGAATGGTTTCTTATTGCCTTATTCTGGGAAGTTTATTTCACTTCCCAGTCTTGCCTTCAGCTCTGGGGTTTCTTGATAATTTGCCACTCAAGTATAACAATCCCCTCTTACTTTTTTAGGATAACTAAAGTCACCAAACTATTATAGAGATACGCATATTATTTCAGTTAACAAGCAAAAGTGCTTTAAGTCTGAATGAAGAACAAAACTAAAAATTTTATCCAACTTTTCCTAGTTCTAAAGTCTACAATCTACATCAAGTAAACTAATTGTATTAGCATGAGTAGGATAAGAATAACTAAAGTAATCAAAGATTCTCACCAGGTTCCTTCAACATTTGAGGATCTCCTACTAATTCCTCACCCTGCCTTTCTGCTTCAGCTAGAATTTCTTCAGTGATACTATTTGTCTGAGATTCTGCCATCATTTTTTTCATTAGTTCTTCCTGAAAATGGATCAAAAGAGTAATTCTCACAATTTACTAGTCTTGTCCACTTGTTCTACACCATACTCTTAAAAATAACCTTTTTACTTCGTACATTTCTTAGCATAACATTTACCTCTGAGTAGACTGCAAGTTTAAGCGGTATGTCTTCAAGTTTTACAAAGTCATCTTCATCAGATTTCTGACTCACATTTCCAGAACCGGTTTCCTATAAAAAGAATATTTTTAATTTAATTATTTATCTATAAAATGTATAACTTGACTTTCTTCCAAGGCTCAAGGAGGTCTCCCAACATTCTTCAGTTTTATAATTATTTCATTAAAATAATTATTTATTGACTACTTCTTGTTATGAACAGATATAATCTTTCAGTAGAACCAATGTAACTGAACTAAACTAAGCAATAAAACCCAAGTCCAAAAGAAGCATTCTAGGTAGACAATTCTCCAACCATGCATTCTTGAGGCTCATATCAGATTATATTTAAAAGACAAAAGTACTACATACATATTCATTAACCAACACAGGAGATTCTGTATCAGGACTGCCAACTACAGAGCTTTCAGGTGTTCCCGATGATGATTTTGAGTCTCCACATATTGCGTCTACAGCTTGGTTTTCATTTTCTGCTAATGGAGAGTTTGTTTTTTCTGTAGCTAATATAATGCTGGCATTAAAATCTTCAGCAACTCTAACAACTAAGGACTGCTTTTCTTCTGTAAGATTAAGATACTGAGGTACAATAGCAGATATATTTTGATCATCTGAAAAACAAACAATATTTGATTATGTTGCTTGCAATGACTGGGATTTTATAATAGTTTACACACACAAAAACAGTTAGTGAATATGGAAAACATTTCAAAAGGTTACATTAAAAGATACATATATTTTATGTATTTTATGATCATATTGAATAATTTAAAACTGATCTGCTTTAAGTAACTCAAAACTTCAATATGCTGACTTCAGTTAGACATATTAATTGTTAAGATGATCCAAGATTGCAGCCTTAGAGGCTGAAAAAATAACACAGTGTCATTTTGTCAGTTTATACTCTGAATCCAGACTTCACCAAGAGTTCACACTACAAATATATTACAAAATAATAGACTTTGAACGATAAGCAAAAAAAATACTTGATCAATTTATATAGAAACAGCAAGATGTCTACTTGTGGCGCAGAAATTATTAAAATGAAGTGTTCTAAGCAAAAACATAATAATATAAAATCAACTTGTTTTGTTCATCTTTCTCTTGTTCGCCTTCTGCTATTTAATTAATTTTCTTTTACTTCTTTTACTACTTTTAACAAAGCCAAAATAAATGTAGATCTTGTTAATGTTACTTATGTTTTCAAGTCTAAAAGCGTGAAATCTTAAACTCTGAAAAAGCAGGATACACTTAATACGCTCTGAAGTAAGAGCTCTGTCACGCCATGGAATCCTCTGTGTTCTGTTTAATAAATGTAGAGTATTCATAAAATAAACATTGATGAGTAATACCTAGCTTTTATTTAACTTCCGTATAATTAACATAAGAAAAAGCAATTATTTTTATGAGTGCATTTCTGTATTTCAATAGAATATATCTTTCTAATCATCAAAACACTTGTGAATTAATTCTACACCAGCCCAAACCAAACATCATCCAATTGCACAAACGTTTCGGATGATTTCTATTTTTTCCTAAGAACAAAAAATGCCTTGTAAATAAGTTTTTCTATATTCATTTTACCTTTAGTATTTACAGAGTCTTGTTCAAAAGATAAAGTTTGATGCACATTTGGATTTTCTGATATGGACTGTGAAATCTGTGACAAAATAAATTTATTATTTTGACTCATTTAAACATTAATTTGTATTAATTAAAGCTTTAATCTTATCATGAAACATATAAAGAATCTTAAATTCAGTGTTAATATTAATGTTCTGCTTCAACTAGTTTAGCAAGCAGGAGAATATTCATTCATTTAAATCCATTTTTTCTAATATATTACATTATTACCGATTAAAAATCCCCATCAAACTTCCAGTTTTCTAGTTTGAAAAGCTATTGTATTCTTACTTAGCAAATTTCAATTTTACAGTTTTACCACCAGTGCATAGTTCTAGATTTTCTAAATAATTATGTTAATAAATCTTTCCAAAAAATGAAAGCCTGTCTAGCAACAACACACGCTCATTCTCTCAATACCTGTTCTTCGTTTTCAGTTGTAGTTTCATTATTTGCCTGGAGGGAGGTTTGAACATCTACAGGTCCTTCTTCAAATTCATCTATTTCTTCGTCTTCATTTTCATCTTCTCCGCTTCCATAATTAGTGAGAGCCTGAGTTTCTGCTTTAGACAAGCCTAGAATGTGTGAAATATACTCCAAACATAAAATAGACCACAATGGCTAAACAAAACACAAACGTTAAAAGTCTTGGGTTGTTCTTTACCCCACTGAGTTTAGCATAGTCTAAAGCACAGATGTCAAACTCACTGCATCACGTTGCAGTCATGCGACGTTTTGCAATGTTTTTCCCATTTGCGGAGCTGGGGTGGGCGTGGCCTGCATGTGATACATCCGGCCCATGGGCCACCAGTTTGACACCCCTGGTCTAAAGGGACATAGAACATTCCAAAGTCCTCTGAAACAGTCTGTTTCCAGTTTAAATTCTGAAAATCCTAAAACTTCTGTTTCAAAATAAACTGTCAAGAGACATTAAACAGTGGAGAAGGGAATTACTTGGGCTCAAGAAATACAAATCAAAGACTACTTTGAAGCATAGAACTAGCTATTTGAGTCTTTAGATTCTAGCCTTGATCCTACAAATGTAATTATGCAAAATATTTTAGACACTGAATAGTGAGTAAGGATAAAGCTGTGCATCATAGATGGATATCTAATGGCATAATTTTATGTTTATTTTAATTATCCAGAATGTGCAATATAGCATACTCCCAAATAAGTACAGACTGGATGGAAGTCTAAGCCTGTTATATAAAGAAGCTACAAATGTTCAGCAATAATGGTATGTGCTGTATGAATGTATTTCATTTCCTACTGGAGACAAAGGAGTGAAAGAATGCTGTGGGAACAGTTCTTTTCATGCATGTAATAAACTTTAGAATGTAAGTATAACTCTGTTAAACCAGGCTCAAGGGCCAATCTAGTCATCATGACTTTAGTTTAGACTAGCATCTATCGCATTTCATCTTAAGCATAATTCAGGCTCAATAGGTGTAATAATCTACCTGATATATTTAACAACTGGATTGACAAATATGTGAATACATTTATCTATATTTATTTATTTAGCATACAGCAATTTATCTATAACAAGCTAGTAACAGAAGAAGAAAGAAATAGTGATCTTTCATTCCACTAATATAGATGCTTGATTACATGAAATTATAATCAAAGCCATTAAAGTTGCTTACTTATGGAGACTGGACAATTTTCACTCTCTTCTTCCTGATCAGAAGGATCTGATCTTGTACTGATTGGAATTTCTCTGCTGAATATTGCAGGTTCATGAACTTGCTTAACAGTTTCAGTTTCATCTTTGTCCTAGAAATAAACAAAATTATTGTTATGCAGAATAAAAGAGTTTTAATTGTTTAAGATTTATTTTTAGTGACAAAAATAAGGATGAATCCTATAATGTCTATTCTATAAAAGATTTTACAATTCTGCTCAAATTTTATCATCTCTTCAGATACTACTGAAGGGAGTGGGGGTGGGGAATCTTGGAGTAAGGAATATGAAAACTCTTTAGTGCAGAAGAACCTATTCAGCAGCTATTTACCCTTGCTTATAAACCTTGAAGAAATATCTAGTTTGACTGCTGCTCAAAAAGAATTTAGTTTAATTTTACTGGCCACTCTCACTATTAAAAAATTAATCAATAAAAGCCCCAGCATCACCCCAAGTTAGAACAACCTCCTAAGCACATTTCTATATGAGTATATGAGTATGTGTGTTTGTGTGTGTAGGATTAATAATTTCTCTGAACGTTTGAGATAAATGTAAAAAAGTTCATTTATCTTTAAAAATTAATGTAGTATTCATCAGAAATGATAAAACACCTTCAATTACAAAATCTATAAAAATAAAGAAATAGACATATTCCCCATTGCTTAAAAATTCTCTTACTTTGTCTTCATCAATATCTTCAGTAGATGAACATACTCCTTCTTCAAGGGATTTTTTTACCTAATAAATTTGAAAGAATATTTACTTCTGTTCAAACTAAATACCAACAACCAGATGATGGATATATATATAAATGAATTCTGAGCCATATATTCATTTTGCTGTGATTCTCTTTTCAGTTGGTAACAATTAAAGTATTACAATATTGTTTAACTAGATATTTTAGCTTTTTGCAGCTTGCCCTATTAGAACTGGCTATTAGATTGGCTGAACACTTTCTCTGAAGGCTCTGGATTGGTATGACAGAGATATAGTTGAGTGGTTAAGTTTCCTTACAACTTAAAAATATAAAGGTCAGATGATTCAAATTCTATTGTAATGCTAGTTTTTCAAACTCCTTGTCTTATTTTTATCTTATGTCCAAGACAAAGGCAAAGTGAAACCTTAATTAACAATAATAAATTAAAAAACTAAGGAACAAAGAACCATTCTAGCCTTCTACTGTTCTACAAATAATATACTAAACTGAAGAATTTAAAGTACAAAGAACTTAATCATAAATAACAGGATGTAGTCCTATTATAGCAAACTAAAGTAAACCTTCATGGTAAGACTCTGTGATATTAGAACAGAAAAATTTCTGCATCCTTTGACATCTGCAGTCTTACTAGTGACAAATAAAATAAAACAAAATATATAACTTTCTCAAATTCATGAAAACCAATTTCCAAAATATGCCTATTTGTTTTCATTATTGTATAAAGAATGACAAATGTCACTTATTAAAATGTAAAACATGGTTTAATT
>JANHJO010000518.1:204417-216861 GCA_032468235.1 Pseudoxyrhopus heterurus
AAGGAAGGAAGGAAGGAAGGAAGGAAGGAAGGAAGGAAGGAAGGAAGGCTTTCATCTATCTCTGGATACCAGGGGGGAAATGACATACAACCTGAGTAATAATTATTGGCTGAAACTAAGTACGTTTTAGAGTTTGAGACAAGGAAAAAAAACTATTTTAAGGAACCTAAATCTGTGTTTATATCTCTGGGCAATGACAATTAGTGAAGCAGGCTTCGAACAGTAAATAAATAAATTCCCAATGCTGAAGGTCTTTGTTTTCTTTCAGTTCCCTATTTTCTTTTCTTAATTCTGAAAACAGAGAATGAGAGCCATTTCAGCAAGTACTATGTTAAGCATCAACCCTGAATCCCAGTATCTAATGCTTAGTTCACACTCCCTCCATTCTATAAGGGCAAAAGAAAAGCAGCACACAGTACTCAGTTTACAACTTTGTAGGTATTGCATTCAATATATAATTATGGAGACTTTATTTGTTTATTATATTTATATAATATTCACTTGTACTATAATATAAATAGATGTGACTTACAGAGTTCAGTCCCAACAAAGGGACATGCAAAAAAAAACAAGCTTCTACTGATAGACATATGAAATTTCAGCAAAGCCAGCAGGCAAAAAAAGGACTTGCTTTTAGGTGGTACGTTACAAAAATATGGATTACCAACTATCAAATGATGTATATATCTGGAACAAGGGTTAAAATGGAAGGAGAAACCAAGATCATATCAATCTATTTTAGTAGAATACTATATACTGTATCCCAATTGCCAGAAGTTCTCCAGTATCTCAAGTAGGATTGTTTCAAAGTTATTTTATTAAGTTCTAGAAAAAAACTCTTTTTTTAATCTTATTGGAATTGTTTGGAACAAAAATAGTATTTTTGGCAATATATTCATCTTAATAGTTGCTATCCTTCCCATCAAAGATAATTGCAAATGTTTCCACTTATCCAAATCATTCTTTATCTGTTGTAGCAGTTTATCATAATTTTCTTCTTTAATTGTCCCACACCTTGCTGTTAAATATATCCCCAAATATTTAACTTTCTTAACAATTTGAATACCTAGTTTCTCAGCCAAATCTTTTTTCTGCCTTTCTGTTATATTTTTGACTAATACCTTAGTTTTTTCTCTGTTTATTTTCAAGCCTGCTACTTGCCCATATTCATCTATTTTATTCATTAGTTTAGGTCCAGATTCTCCCGGTTCTTCTAAGATAAAAACTAAGTCATCTGCAAACGCTTGTAACTTGTATTCTTCCTTCTTAATTACCATACCCTTTATTTCACCATCCTGTCGAATATTTCTGTTTAAGACTTCCAAAAGCAATATAAACAATAACGGTGACAGAGGACATCCTTGTCTTGTACCTTTTTGAATTTCTATCTTATCTGTCAGTTCTCCATTTATCATCACTTTCGCAGTTTGATTACAATATATTGTCTTAATTACCTTAATAAATTTTTCACCAAAATCCATTATATGCAATTGTTCAAACATAAACTGCCAATTAACATTGTCAAATGCCTTTTGTGCATCAAGGAAGATCAGTGCCATCTGCTTCTCCGGGTGGCTTTCATAATATTCCAAAGTGTTCAGTATTGTTCTTATATTGTCTCTAATCTGTCTTCTTGGTAAAAATCCATTCTGGTCTGGATGTATAAAATGCATTAGCAGTCTTTTTAGTCTCTCAGCCATTATAGATGCAAATATCTTATAATCTGCATTCAATAATGATATAGGTCTATAGTTCTTTATCAGCTGAAGGTCTAAATCCTCTTTCGGTATCAGTGTAATATATGCCTCAGTCCATGAATTAGGTACTCTCGCCTCCTCTAACAACTCATTAAAAACTTCCAATATTCTATCACCTATTGTGTCTTGAAAGGCTTTATAAAACTCCGCTGATAGTCCATCTGGTCCAGGAGCTTTACCATTCTTTTGTCTTTTAATTGCTTCTGTTAATTCCACCATTGTTATTTTCTCATCTAACATCTCTTTCATAGTCGACGTTATTGTTGGAATCTCCGCCTTCTCTAAAAATTGTCTTATATTATCTTCCAAGATAAATTCTTTTTCATAAAGTTTTCCGTAATAATTCTGTACTATTTTCTTTTTTTCCTCATTCAAATAATGGAGTGCTCCGTTTTCATCTTTCAGTTGATAAATTAATTTTTTATCTCTTTCCTTTTTCAATCTATGTGCCAGCCATCTTCCTGGTTTATTGGCATTTTCAAAAAAGTTCTGCTTTATCCCTCTAATATTTTGTGCCAATTGTTCTTTCTCTATCAAGTTTAGTTTATGTTTTTTTAGGTCCATTTGATTTTTTATATCTTTTCTTCGTGGATTTTCTTGCAGTTCTTTCTCCAGTTTTGTGTACTCCTCCTCCAATTTTTTTTGGTTTTACCTTCTTTCTCTATTTCTTTTTGCTATATATGTTATGATCAGTCCTCTTATATATGCCTTCACTGTGTCCCATACATTTTGTAACGAAGTATCTTCTTTTTTTATTTTCCTTAAAGAAAAAGTTTAACTCTCTTTCCATCATTTGGTGAAATTTCTCTTCTTTCAATATTGAAGGGTTCATTGTCCATCGTCCTCTCTTTTTTTGTCCCTTCCAGACAACTCTGAGAGGGTTGTGGTCAGCCCATATACCCGCCTCTATTTGTGTATCTTGTATATTCACCAGCATATTTGTTGATACCCACATCATATCAATTCTAGACCAAGACATATGTCTATTTGAATAGAAGGTATATTGGTTTTTTCCAGGATTTATTTCACGCCATCCATCTCACAACCCTAACTCTTCCACCATTGTAAAGAAGATTTTTGGTAGTGTTCTTCTCTTTTTGTTTGCTGTTTGGGTTTTATAGTCTAATTTTGTATCAACTATTGCATTAAAGTCCCCTATCATACATATATTTTCGTGTTCCAGTTCTATTAATTTATTGTATAATTTCCTGTAGAATTCTTCTTGATTATTGTTTGGGGCATATATTGCAACAAAAAGCACTTGTTTATTATTCATATTTATTTCCACCATCAAAATTCTTCCTTCCTCATCTGCAAATATTTGTTTTGATTTCAAGTTTTCTTTAACATATAACACCACTCCTCTCTTTTTCTGTTGTGCAAGTGAACTATACAGTTTCCCAATACTTGGATATTCTAAAATTTTACTATGTTGTTTTTTAATGTGTACTTCTTGTAGGCAGATTATATCCAATTCCTACAATTTTGTAGTCTATTTAATGTCCTTTTCCGTTTGATTGTCGAGTTCAGTCCATTAATATTTATTGAGATTAACTTTGTTTCTACATCCATAATTACTAATTGACAAGTTTTATCGCTCTTACTAATCGCAGCTCCCTCTTATCTTTTGGTCTAGCTCCTCCGTTAATACTCTCTGTTAGCTGCCCTTGTGTGGTTTCTCTCTCTCTTTAAGCACAATTTTGTTTCTATGAAGTAAAAATTTTCACTTTAAAGAGAATTCTTAAGTATTGGACAAGTAAATTCAAGTAAAAAATAATGTCAAAGCAAAATACTAAATCCATTTAGAAAGGAATCAGTATGTAATAAGAAAAAAGCTATGGCAGTCTACATCATCCTGTTATCTTTTTTTAAAAAAAGATCTCTTAGAAGAATGAAGTTTAAATGTTACAATAGGGACAAAAGATGTTATGAGAGTTAAGGAAAGAATTAGACGACATAGTAACGTAACAATTCAAGCTGGTTTTAAAAGATCTTCATAGTTCAAGTTTTATAGGGGATTTTATCTATATTTTACACAAATGTTTAAGAGTATAACTCATCTTTTGCACTTATACAATATGTAACACAGTAAAGTGGACCATCTCAATTTAATTGTTCAATGAGTGTTATGCTAAAATCTAAAACAAAAAATGTATTAAGTAAAAGATCAAACTTGATCTTAAAATATCCTAAGGTTTAGATAACTTACATCATCAGTGGTCGCAAGGCTTTCACTGGGAGTAAGCTCTGAATTTGATCCTATCCAGGCATTTGAGTTCAGTTGCTTTGGACATTCTCCTCTTGTATTATCTTCAGATGCATGTCTGGTCACTATGTCCTGTATAAAGCAATAGTTTTTGGTAGAAATTTATTTTTCAGAAATTAAAAAAAAGGCAACCTCAAATCACAATTTTCCAAATACCTGTAAAGCATACAGTGCTCTTTGTCTCAAATAATCTGTATTTAGCATCTGGAGTTCATGGAAAAGTTCAATTAGAAAATGAGGGCGAGATTCATTTTGAGATATCAAAGTAGCTACTTCAGAATAAATGGTGTCTCGTAAAGCTTCAAACATAGAAAGGTCACTGCCTGTTTCTGCAGAAAGATAAAGACATAAATACCCTCATTATGTCCTCTTAATATTAATTTTTTATTAGAACAAAAGTTTTGTGGAGAATATATAGCACAGTTGTGGTATGGTCACATCTAGGAAGAAGGCAAATACTTCAGCTCGTGTTTGAATGGAAATTAAATGTTCCTGTTCAGTGGTTAATTCTTTGCAGAATACTATCCTAAAGTTCCCTGATATTGCTGAGGCAGTTGCTAAAAATATGAAAAGTCCTTACGTGTGAAGGGAATATAGAGCATGCCAAATATGATTCAAGTTATTTTATACTTAATTTACATTTCTAAAACAAATCAATTTCCTCTTATCTCTCTTTGCAGAACTAAAATTTCCAGAAAAAATCATACCATAGACCCCGACACATAAATACTAATGATTAACCCCAATTAGATACATTCTCTCATTCACTTGTGAATCTTATTTTAAACACAGAATTAAGTTCAGTAAGAATTCCCCAATTTAATACTGAAATCCCAACTTCATACAGATATTTATGTTTTAACATACCACATTACCACAGAGTGGATTAAGGAATGATATTCGAGTTTAGGGGTCAATGTTCTGAACTCCAAATATTAATACTTTAAATTTATTTCCAAACGTTTCAAACATTTCCTCCCCATATTCTACTATCAAGTCACTTTTATTTATTATGTATAAATGTGTGAATTTCTAAAATGATAGCATAGTCATAAATCATTATAGACATCACCTATCACCTGCAAACTACATCAGAGAGCCAAATCATTCCTGACATTTATGGACCTAATCAGTTTCTTTACTTCATGTCTGTGACATGGCTCTGAAGAAGTAGGCAGCTATCTATATTTTATGCTATATTTTTTTATTCAAGATCTCAAATTGTCAAGATCTCAAATTGTTGATTTTATTTGTCCTTGAATTCTGATAAGTTCAATTTTACAGACATTCAATGATGAATTTTGGTAACTATAATTTTTTTAAACATTAATTCATTCAGGTCCTTCGTTTTTTAAATGATAAAAGTCTTAACTCTATTCTACTTGACCCACAAGCTGTATTTTCTTGCAGCTAAGACGTACTGTGTTTCCCCGAAAATAAGACCCAGTTTTATTTTCTTTTGGGCCTCGAAATAAGCATTCGGACTTATTTTTGGGGAGGTCTTATTTTTTTGACGTGCAAGAGGCAGTAAGTGTGGGGGCCAATTAGAGTGGAAAACGCAGTTACCGCCAGCTCGGCTCTCTCCATCCCACTGACTGCTTGCAAGCAGCCACAACAGGCCAAGCTCTTGGCACGCCCCAGCCTCCACCCGCCCTGCCTCCTGGCCCAACTGCTGCTGGGACACTTTTCGGCCATGGCGGGTGCCGTGCTGGCCAAGCGGTGCCCATGCTGTTGCTCACGGGAGCTCTTCACCCTCCTGGCAGGGTGGATGGAGGCCAGAGCGTGCCGAGAGTTTGACCCCGATTGAGGCTCCCTGGGGCAGAGCCTCCAGCCCAGCGCTTGAAAGGGTCTTTGGGGGGAAAGCCTCTTTACACAACCCAGCCTCTCTTTCAGGTAGGCAAGAAACTCCCTCCCACCATGCAGCCAGCTGGTTGAGAATCGGGCGGTCGTGGGAACCGCTCCCCAGCTGGACACAGAACTCCAGTTGGAAGTGGGCTCCTTTGGCTACTGAGCACTGGGCTGCATGCCTATTCAGTGCTGCAGGTGCCGGGGTACAGCTATGCTGAGCTTGGTGCTCTTTGGGCCCTGGACCTGATCGGTCTTGAAGTTCTCGTGCCAGCTGTGCGTGGGGTAGCTCCAGCAGGAGGTAGTGGAGGCTGCTGGGCAGCAGCCGGGGCTTGGCAGTGGGTTAGGCTGGGCGGAAGGTGAGGCAGTTGCAGAGTCACCTAGAGCCACCACAGGTGACCAGGAGTAGCCCCGTGCCTAGCTTACACAGCTGGCACGAGAGCTGCAGCACTCACCAGGGCCAGGGCCAGTAGCACCGAGTAGTCGTGCAGACCAGTGCTCAGAAGCCCAAACTCTTCACAATGTAGGGTGGTGCCTATGGGGCATCGAAGCACTTTTCGCCCAGAGGGAGATGAAGCGAAAAGTGTATGGCAGAGTCAGGCAGAGTCAGAAGCTATCCCAACACGCCGCCTGTCTTCCAGCTTACCAGTAGAAGCAATGCACACCCTCTCCCAGTAAAGAGAATGAACACTCTCCCTTTCAAGCGATCAAAAATCTCCCTCCCTCCCTCCCTCTCTCTCTCTCAGAAAGGGAGAGACAGAGACACAGAGAAAGAAACTGTGGAGGGGAACTGGGTAGGAGGGCCAAGCCTCCCTCACCCAGAAGCAACATGCAGCCTCTCCCAATAACAAGAATTGCAGGCAATGCCTTTTGAAAGGGACAACTGGGCACCAACTCACATTTGCCAGCAGACACATCATTAAAACAACATATTAAGATCTATAGCTAGGTTGCATAATGTTTGGATTTTCAAAAGGTCACATAATTAGATGGTCTTAAGGTATGAATAGCTTGTAATAATAAACTATCATTATTTACTATAGCTTATATTTTTTTGGAAGTTAGTAGCTACTCATGGCTGACGATTCAATCACAGTTCAAGGAAAAATAGAAAAAATAGTTACATGCTCTGACTATCTCAAGAAACAGCTACATTTGCCAGATTTACTGATATTTCTAATATAAAAGATACTTATACCCTGCCATAAAAACCTTTCATATCTGCAGTATCTGCCTCGTGATCTTTTAGTAATAATACCTATTCAAGTGAGTAAGTAGATAAAAATCTTTTAGTATGTAGAAGCCATCTGAAATAATGAAAGGCATATTCAACAATTAAACAAGCAAATAAAAAATAGAAAAGTTTAAAAAATGAAGGCAAGTAAGTTTAGAAGCTAAGCAGCTAGTGCATTACCTGGTGCTTGTATGCATGCATTTCTGTTAGACTGCTGCAGTATTCTCCTAGCATGTGCTGCAGGAAAGGTGCGGGTGGGAAGGACAGACAGTGATAAACACAAAATGTGTATCAGAAATAAAGGCAAGGCCTAGTGAAATAATGGGAGAATGTCTACTTAGTAATAGAAATTATTTTTTAAAACTTCCTTTGGTAACCTTTTCATTCCAGTAAAGGGAAAAAAGTATCAGATTCAAAAAGCATTTTTGAAAAATACATGACTTTGCAATGGTGCCCATACACAATTCTAGTTGAAACCAGAATTTACAACAAATTTGTTGTCAAATAAAGTAAAAATAAATACATTGTATTTAAATGTAATTTCAACACTAAAATTATCTCCCATAATTTCAAAGAGCCAAAAAGAAGAAGAAACAGATAAACATTTCTTCCTTATTGGTAAAAAGAAAAACTGGCCCTAAACCATAGTTTGTATTATGGGTAAGAGCCAATCTCTAGCCTCCTGGGTCACACGCTTATTTTCTCTCCTCTTCCATGGTAGTTATAAAATTAGATGCTTTTGCTTTGGATTTACAAGTTTTTAATGAATTATGCAAGCTGTAAACTACAGTAAAGATAAAAAGCATTTGGTAGGGGGGAGAGCCTTCATAAATGATACTTTACTGTCACTAGAACTAAGACCTGTCTCTGTTTCAGCCAAATCCTGAATAACATAGGAAGTTAATCTAATCTAAATATGTGGCTGAATAAAATATAAAGTATTTGATTAAAAAACCAACTGTAAAGCTACAAAATGATCTAATGTTTTCCAGTGCTGCAAGGGATTCTACTTTTTCTATTACTTCATAAATTAGATGAGAAAAGGCAATAAGGAAAGGAGTAGTCTAGTGACTAATCTACTTTGCAATTAATGGGACAATATATTCAAAAACTTATACAGTGGTACCTTGCTACTTAACTGCTTTGAAACTCATTGAATTTCGTACTCAATGCATTTCGACATGAACATTTTGTTCTGGTGCTCTTTGCTTGTTTGGTATTCAACACACAATCCAGAACTTATTGGTGTCGGCTGCCTTGTGACGCACTATATTATTCTTTATGGGAAAAATGTGTTTGGTACTCATCATTTTTGGTACTCTTCGCACCTTTTGCAACCAATTAATGAGTACCAAGGTATCACTGCATTGCTTGAGGAAGAAACTGATAGCCACTTGAAGAGCTGTTTCAGGAAAGAGGATACAGATTCATGATTCCCGAGGTAAGAAAAGAACTAATGAGTGGAAGCTTTATAAAGAAAGGGCCAAGCTTTAAGTAAAGAAGAATTTCCTGGTGGTGGGAATTATTAAGCAGTGGAACACTGCCCTCTGGAGTTCTGAGTGTTCCATCACTAGAGTTTTCAAGAAAATGTTATAGATAGCCATTTTCCTGGGTAGGTTTGAGTTATTCCTCTGGAACTGAGAAAGAGTGCAGTGGAACGTCTTGATTCTATCATAATTCTGTAATGTACCTGTAAATTTCATTCTATTCTATTACAAACAGGTGTTAGTATGTTTTTCCCTAATTGAAGAATATATTTTCCTAAAGCATCAAATTAGGCACTAAGCCAATTTCTGTGACCTGTTCAAGTTCCATGGCAAAATCAGCCACATTTTCTTTGGATGCAAACAATGCAGCAACTGAAGTAAATCAAAAACAAAAGCAACAGGCTCTGAGATATGTGACCAAAGAAAAAAGACTGAGCTCACTATTATAATGTTAAACTATGGTTTTGTTGTAGCGATATACAACTTCAGACCTCAGAGGTGCATGCAGTTCCTCAAGTCCCTTAGAGCCCCTCCAAAGCTGCCAAAAAATCTTATTGTTTTAAATAAACAGTAGAAAGCATATTAACTAAATTTAATTAATCTAACTTAAATGAAATTTGAACTGAAGCCAAATCAAACACATCTAAATTTTGTCCGAGCCTCAGATACCTTTTGAGAGTATGTGACTCCAAAAATGCAGGCACTATTCTGAACACTGCCAATTTATTGTTAAGTCTGAATATGCCCACTCACATATTATGCATGTATACCAAATATGTTTAGAACTACTATTAAGTAATAGGAGTTTTGCTCTTCAAAATGAAGCTATTATATAGAGAGAAAATATGGCCTTTTATTGGGTTTGAGTCCCAGTTAAGAACAAAACACTAAAGAACCTTATTTTGACTCTGTCCATCTAATCCTTGAAAATACTTCACAAGAGATTAGAAGATGCTGCTAAATGAGAGGAGTGGAGTGATCTCTGAAAAATGAGCAAAATCATTATCCAAGTCCTTTGGACTGATTTTGAGATGTCCCCTTCAGGACAGGCTAGTCTATTCATCAAAAATCCCCCAATCCTTAGTGAAGTATTTTTACAAGAAGAGAAATTAGGTCTGTCAGTCCCATTACACATTCTTAACTGCAGATGTAACACAGAAACACACACGCACATGCATGCATATTGGAAATATACAATGCACTTTTTCAAATATGTATCTGTGTATATATACGTACATATTTGAACAGTATACTTTTTCATTATGTGTGTGTACGTATGTGTAGTGAAAAAGTGCACTGTTGTATAATTATTAATCAGGAATAATTTGATTTTGGAAACTTGTTGCTAACCATTTACTTGCTTTAAACATCATTTATTAAAACAAATTGGTAAATGTAGCAATTAAACATAGATTATTAACGTAACAACAATATAACCCATTTACAAATTATTTAAGCTGAAAGTTTTAATTTTAAATATGGTTATTTGAATCCATTTGTTATATTTAAAAGGATCTTAATAGAATAGAAATGAATTTAATACGGGAATAAAGAATCCCATCCATATTTTCACTCTGTACTATGTTCTGTGACTATTCTGCTAAACCATTAGCAGTTACGTATGTTATGTAACAAAAGGTTTAAAACCCAATTCCTTTTATGCAGACATGAAGAACATATGGATTCATTTATTTCAGAAGTATATCATTTAAATATTTTAAATAAGTACCTGAAGACATTTCTGATGACCTACTATATTTAATTATTTTCTCCAATTGTTCCCGATTCTTTTTACTGAACACTTTTGCTTGAACAAGTTCTTCTTTCCGAGTTGAAGTTCGACCATTGTTGCTCTTATAAGGCTCACAGGTACTAGAAACACTGGCACTTTCAAAATCTTTAAATAAATAGATTTTAGTTTTACAACTTATTCTAATTCTCCAAAGCTGTAACATTTTAAAATGTCAATCACAATTTCAATCAATTAAGCAAAATAGCTTAATAGAGTCTGCATAAATTAAATCAACCAATTTAAACAAAAATGGTTTGGATTAAATTAATAAATGTTGATTTGAGTCAAATACCAGAAACCATACCAACTAATTAAACCAACATGTTACAAGATAGTATTATTTCTGAAAGTTAAGCACTAAAAAAGAAATCTATAAGCATTGGCTACAAATTTTTTGCAATGGAAATGTACAGTGGGTGAGAAGGCATTCATTCATATGGGCTTGTCCCATTACCATTATACTGTGCTTTAATGTCACAAAATGTATTAATAAATATCATTTATATGATATGAATATTATTTTAAATAATATAGCAAAAATGTAATTTATTAGCATTAGGCAGCAAAAAAAGATTAGCCTTCAATATTGAAAAGTATAATCCTAGTTTTTATCATCATAGACCACTCTGCATTTAATTTATTCACTAATTCCATAAATCTCAAGAACTATTGACAGTCACTCCTCAAATTAGCTGGCCATAAAAATCTCAATATTATTGTAGGAAAATGATGTTAAACTATTGGCCTAATGGCTGGTTCTTTTCTTTGTGACTACTTCCAATAACAACCAATGTCTACCTCTTAAGCTGGAACAATGTTATAAAGCAAAAAGTAATGACTTGTGGGTAAATCATCAAGATCTCTATAAACCTTGGGCAATGACCATGTGAAACATATACTTAAACTTAATGACATCAAATTTCATAAAGAAACAAATACCTTGTCACAGATAAATAGTTTTGGCAAATGGCCAATTACCTCTCTTCACTGACATTTCCAAAACAAAAGAAAACTTTTGGACAAGCATAATATTTTGAAAATGGATGTAAAATATATATTCTAGATTATTTAATAGAGTTAAGAGGGCAAGCAGATTTGCTCCATGTACTATTGGGACAAAAGAGATTACAGGAGGAGCTTCCACTAAGAGAAGAATATAAAGTACTGGTTCAGTCTGGGAATTGCCACAGGACCTGCACACAGGGAAAATAATTATAAAGTTTTACACTGATGCAGCCTATTTTAAGGATTTTGTGGACTCAATTTTCTTGAGGTTTTCTCACTTCCAAGAAAAAAATGCAAATATAGAAAGCAACCCAAGCAGAAAACAAGCCCAACTTTATATATAGTTGTCATACCATTAGCTCTAGGTCGTTTTTTAAACTGGGAACTACTCCTTCTCTTGTTCTTGGACTTTGGTGTTTTGTCTTTTGAAGCCAGGCTGGCCTGTGCAGATGCTTTCCTAGGTTTAAATGTTTTTGTCACAGTAGTTGGATCCACTGGATCAGGCATGCTACTAAAGCTTTCCAGAGATTCTTCATCAAATTCCCTTTGTCGGCTCATGTCAGGTTGATTTTTGTGATTGCTACATGCTGCATTTTGCATTGGGGCTGCAAATCCAGTCCTGAGAAATGGCTGTTTCTCTTTTCCTCCTTCTTGATACTCATTTAACCAAGGTGATCTATTTTCCATCTCTTCTTCAGGCCGTCTCTGAGTTCTTAACAAAGACAGAAACATTCAGAATATATTTCAGTCATAGTAGTAAAGCCAAACATTTTCCAAGTTAATAAGAAAAGTAAACACATAATTTAGCATAGTTCCATTGCTACTTTGCACAAATCTCTAGCACATCAGTTCAGCAGCCTTCTTTACAATGGTTCAGCATTCAATATAATCAGTGGAAGCTTCCACACTGCCAATCGATGTTAACAGCCTTCAGCACATAATCTTGGAAATACAAATACAGTGGAACCTCGGTTCACGACGATTCATTCCATAACTTTGGTTGTGAACCGAGTTGGTTGTGAACCGAAACAAATTTTCCCATTGGGTTGTATGGAAAT